>OMLC01044100.1:10849-27556 GCA_900302585.1 Regalecus glesne
TCCAAGAGAGAGAGAGAGAGAGACAGAGAGAGAGAGAGAGAGAGAGAGAGAGAGAGAGAGAGAGAGAGAGAGAGAGAGAGAGAGAGAGAGAGAGAGAGAGAGAGAGAGAGAGAGAGAGAGAGAGAGAGAGAGAGAGAATGAGAGAGAGAGAGAGAGAGAGAGAGAGAGAGAGAGAGAGAGAGAGAGAGAGAGAGAGAGAGAGAGAGAGAGAGAGAGAGAGAGAGAGAGAGAGAGAGAGAGAGAGAGAGAGAGATAGAGACAGAGACAGAGAGAGAGAGAGAGACAGAGAGAGACAGAGAGAGAGACAGAGACAGAGAGACAGAGAGAGAGAGACAGAGAGAGAGAGAGACAGAGAGAGAGAGAGAGAGAGAGAGAGACAGAGAGAGAGAGACACAGAGAGAGAGAGAGAGAGAGAGAGAGAGAGAGAGAGAGAGAGACAGAGACACAGAGACAGAGAGAGAGAGAGAGAGAGAGATGTTTGCAGAAGTCAGCTTCTCTGCAAGCATGAGCAAAATGCATTGAGTGCTTTATACTTTAGCTAACCATATGTACATTTTGAAACTATACACTAGCAACATTTCCAGAAAAATGAGTGGAGACATAATTTCCCTTGTCAAACGTGTCAATTCCCAATGGCTTTGTGGTCACAGTGCTTAAATGAAATGCCCAAGCAAAGCCAAGCAATACACTGCTGCATCCCACCCCTGGCTGATGGATGAGTAACCGCATGTTTATGACACATACACATAAACACACAAGCACAAGCCATCGCAGCATCATTGAAAGTTTATGTATTAAGTGTGGAGCAAAGCAGCCACGGCAGCAACAAAACTCAATACGGCTGTAATTCTGTTGACTTTGTACAATGTCACAACTACAACACTGTTGTTGTTTTTAATCTGTCCCAAAATGATTAATCATCAACTGCTTTCCCAAGAGATGCCTAATTACTTGGCAAGCTTAAAATGTATAATACCTGGACATAGAGCAGGGCTACCCAAAATATCAGCACGGTCATAGTAATTCTTAAAGTTGCCCGTTTGTAACAGACCTCAGTGCATTCATTATTTGAGCCTTGTAAGCTCCAAGGTCAATAACAAGTACTTTACTGTGGAAGGACATTCTTTGCCCCTCTGGAATAGGCCAAAAAGAAAGAAAATTTGAAGATTTACTAAGACGCTTTGGTTGAATTAATTCAACTTGCCAGACAGGCAAAGAATCAAGACTTGTAATACCACTTTCAAGATAAGCTAAATTAGCATGTATATTTTTAATACTTAACTTGGTTTTAAACAGTGTATTTTATTATCAAGTTTAAGCCTCCTATGTCAATCAGGCAAAGGATTTCTGAAACAACATACGTACTTGCTTGTTCCCATACAAACAGATTTAAAGCCTCACATTTACACTGTGTAAGACTACAAATCACTTTCACACGGCACTATCGATTAATAAAGTCAATGAGAGAAATACAGCAGCTCTTTGACACACTATGTGACTGTAAGTCAATCCACTGTTATAATGACAAAAAGTGTCTGTATCAAATCTGGGACAGGTTTGATTAACAGCCAATGGCCATGTATAGCAAACCAAAACGACATTTAGTCAGTGTCATGTCTGTACGCTGACACATCAGTGATGCATTGTTCAATTGCACTGTTCTGCTACTGATCGAGTAACACAACAATCGGCCCTTACTGTTGAAGACCATGTTGTTCTCTTTGAAGTCCTTCCACTGCTGATACCATTTGGAGTCTTTGTGAAGAACGACACCCATGGCCTCCCTGGAGTAGACACAGAATGTTCCTATTAATATGCTTATTTCAACTCTACCACCATAATCCATGTTCAACCACATTAAAATAAAGAATTACAGGATTTTATTTGAGGCAAGAGCCTGAGACGGTGCTTGATAAAAAGAGAGCTAGCCCAAACAATAGAATGTTGTCACAAGAACCGTTTAAGTCATTATGAAGTGCGCCACTGTCATTTCACAATATTGTGTCAAATCAATAAAGCTACAAGATCTAGTTCAAGGTAAAGTAACCACATGCAAATAATCAAGTTCTTTAAGGGGGAGACTGAGTAATTTTTGTTGACTTTTCCCCCCACAAGTGTGAGGTGTGGAGGACACACAGTTCTGAGATCCAGTGGGATTTGTGGTTCAAGATGACTCAAGTAATACCCATTAATATCAGCTTTGTGAAGTGTTCTTCGTATTTCATCTGACAGTATAACTTGTCATTCACCAATGTAGCTTGTAGTAAGACACAAATAAGAAGTTTATCTTTCTCCCAATTTGTGATATCACACTTAGTAAAGATGTGCAAAGTTAAGAGTTGAGAAAGACAGAAAAATTGAGAGTGACAATATCAAGACAAAGTTAATTAAAGCGAAAAAAGACACTTTTAAGTGAAATGATTCTTGAGCTGATGTTCCTTTTAAGGTAAATATGGTCTCAACACAAAGTCAGTCTCATTAATTTCCTATGAAGCAACTTGAATAGAGCAGATTAGAACTAAGTCTTCTTGTTTCCATCAATGGGCATGTGTCAGTGGGCCTTTGGACAAATAACAGCTGGACTGAACAGGACTATCAGAACCACAAGTAATCTGCCTTCCCTTTTGGAACTAGGGCTAGGTGTAAATTAACAGTGTTTACTTACTCATTGGCTTCAAAAACTTTGCTGTCAACTCCTGCACCCTTAGAAGAGAACTCACTCCTCTTCCTGAGTCTGCTGGGGGGCCGATAGGGGCCAGTATGACCCAGGTCATCAATTTCCTTTTTCACACTCTCCATTCCCTGAAAGCAGATGGGTTGGTATCAAAAAGCATTGAGATTCCAACATGGTGAGGTATTTTTTTCAGAACGTCTGGCTTGGGAAAGATCTCTTACTCATTTGAAATGGAAGGCTTTTCCTGCCCTTTTCTCTTCCTCTGTACTACAACCCAGAGTATTGGGTATATGTTAGGATTAGTCCTGTATCTTAAATTACCTCCAGGGACTTTCTGAGGTACCCTTAATGTGTGGTTTGGCTACTCAGGCTGATCTGTTCTGCAGCTTAAATGTAACTGCAAAATACTTTGTATTTTCATTGGGGTTTTAAATGACACACAATGAATAGTTTATCTTTTTGTTCATGTGTGTTAGACTCAATTTCTTTGTATTTTACATAACAGAAATGGGAAATCCTGTGTGTCACACTGTAAAGAGTCGCCAGTCACTTGTGATATGGCCCTGAAGGCACCAGTCTTTCCCAACATTTCTCCACTCTTCGACACGGACTCCGCTGAACTTTTGGCAGTCTTTGTGGCTTCGTCCACACCTTCTTTGATCTTCTTTCCAATATCAGTTCGACTGACCTCCTCAAGCCCCTGTGCAGACCCAAGAGCACACCTGAATGAGCTTGTGGATGGAAAACTTTGATAAAATAAATATGGAAGGATACTAAATATTTCATACAACAAAAATAATGAGAAGGCTAATTTGTCAAGAAATTAATACATACTTCTTTTACTGTCTCTGAGATGGTCTCAAACTTCTTTCTCAGGACCTCTGAGGTCTTCATTGTTTCAGACTCTATAGTTTTCTGAAAGAAAGATGGAAGATAAGGGATGTTTATAAATTAATTTCTAAAATCGGTGATTGAAGTTTCTGTAATGTTGCCAAACACTAACATATTTCTTCCGAGCTCTTTTCAATGCATCAGATTCCTCCAGTTTCTTAGCCTCCTCTCTGAACTTCTTAATGTTCTCCTTCATCTCCTTGTTCTTGTTTAACTCATGCTTCAAGTTTTCCAGAAACTCTCCCAAGAAGCCTTTCTTGCCACCGCCTCCATCACCTGTTGAGTACCTTACCTAAAAGATGGGTAAGCAAGCAACACTATAATATATTGGACAAGATGTTCCTCCTACACACAGTACATAAATAAAATACTCTTCAAAATCTACCAATTTCTGGAAACGTATGCTCAGTATATTACTACTTACTTTTATACTTTTTTGTGTTATTTTACTCAGATACCACAGAAGCCATAATAGACTGAAGCAAAATAATGTCAAAACCAGGACGTGACAGACTCCAAAGGACATATTATTAATGGAGATACAAAGCACAGCGTATGTGTTAATAAGACAGTTCATGTCTACCTGTGGTACACCTGAGAGAGACCCACGAATCCTGTATACATGGGGTCTGTTGTGAAGCAACATGTACGTGGAACTGGATGCTAGCAGACTTCTTCTGACACATATCTGAAGGAATGAGAAACGGTTTAAGATACACAAGCCAATGTTAATGGAAGGATTAACTAGTAGAATGGTGGTAGATCAAACACACTGGATATGTGGAGCTTTAAGACACAGATCAGTGACAAATCACTTCTACATAAAGGTACAGTATTATTACACACAATTATAGCACAAAACTAAATGATTAATATAATCCCTATAGGAGATGGACGCAAAAATATTAAGACGTGTAAACAATCACTTTAGAGTAATAAACTTCTTATCCAGTTGGACAGATTCAACTTTTTGTGGATCACTTTAGAGTAGATTAAACAACATCATAAACACACTAAAATTGTGCAAATATTTTTTTCATGTGATCTCATCAAACGTTTCTCCGCATCTCAGTTCATTGACATGTATACAAAACGAGGCCCAAACACCAACCAGGGATCAATTCATTCCGGGTTAATGTTAGTAACAGCACACTTACATTAGCCGTAATTGACAGAAAGACACTCGATGGTTTCAGATAACGGTAGCACAGTTTTGGCTCAAGGAAGAATACAACTTACTAAAAACAGCTATGTTTTTCGATGTGATCGGGAATAGATAAAGCATGTGAATTGACAACTCACCTGAAAATACTGACAGTAGGAGGCAGCCATCTTGGTTGCATTGCTATTGACTTTTCCGGTGATGACCTTCCCTACCCAAACGTAATTCCGGGGAAATACCGGAAGTAAATAAACCTCCAACAAAACAACCAAAATCAATTTGTTTGCTTTTATTTTTTTATGTAAATTTTCTTCTGAAAACGATGTGTAGGAGTTCAGGAAGAATATGCGACATTCTGAGCTGTATTGATTGAGGAATCAATATGATTTATCCTTAACATTAAAAAAAATAAAAAATAAAACAAAGTTCAGTAGCCAAAACAAATTACAACAAACAACACAAATTTAATATTAGATATTCAAAAATTAGTTATGGGCAGTGGACACTGTGTTCCTACCGCTTCTCAAATACTCACCAATTCGTAATCTTCGTGTTATGAGTTTGTAAAACCCTTACCCCAATTTTATACAAGACCCAAATATAACTCATCCGTCCATCGTCAAACGCTTATCCGAAGCTGGGTCGTGGAGTAATTGCTGGAATCTATCCTAGTTCCCATTTGGCAAAGGGTGGGAGACATCCATTCCATAGCAGCAGGCCTTGGGCAGTGGGTTCAGTGTCTTGCTAGGAGACTGCAACACGCAAAATCAATAATCCAAGTCAACAACGCTAAAGTAATGACCTGGACTACTTGGATTATTGATATAGAAAGTATCTTTCGCTTTTCATGCATTTTGGCATCTTTTTACCCAAATTTGTATGAGCACCCCAATTCCCATCGCTGTCCCCTTAAAAGGAAGTTTGGTGGGTAGGTCATACTCTGGCCTCAGAGTTGAAGTTGACACTCAGATTAATGTTGGAGATATACTCGTTCTTTTAACCTACATCCAGATGAACCGATTCAATTATTTTGACCGTTCTGATGGAATGTTAAGCATTCGTTTGTAAAGGTGGTCATTTCAGTGACAGTCCATGGGAAGAAAGGAGGTCCTTTTAAAGTGTTAGGATTAGCTCTGTTGTGTGTGTCTACTAATTTGGGGGGGGTCATGACAAGATGGTGGTCCTGACGCCCTAGTGGCCGACGCCACTGCATTGTCAGTTCACGAAGCATGTGTTCGACTGCTGACTTCAGCAGAAGAAAACGAGTCAAATTCCATGAAGTGAAAACCTACACAACGGAGGTTTTTTCTAAAATCTGACTTTTGATCAGATTCTGGGCAAGACTGAATCGCTCAAATTCTTGAATGAAATCATACAGATGAGCATTCGGATGTTCTTGTGTTTTTTTAATCTTCTTTTAAATGACCCATTTCAAACCATTTTGACCCAATATCAATAACAATAAACCAATGTAAAATAAACACATCCTCCTCAATACGGGGAATTAGGGGTTGTGTCTTACTCAAGGAGACTTCAGATTTTCTAAAGCATCAGGGGGTAAAACCTTCACTCTTCTAACTACTAGACTGCCCTGCCTTTTGAGAAATGGTTCTTACGTTTTTAATATATATATACATAAACTAAGCGAACCATACATACACACACACACATAAATATATATATGTGGGTGGCATGGCTCAGTGGGTAGAGTGGTCGCCTTGCAATCGGAAGGTTGCAGATTCAATCAATTCAATCCTACAGAGAAAAGGGTGTCGAGGTGTCCTTGATCAAGACACTATTCCCCTAACTGCTCTGTCCTGTGATGGACTGGCAACCTATACAGGGTGCACCCTGCCTTTCACCCAATGAGAAGTGAGATAAGCTCCAGTTGCCCTGGGACCTGATTTCAGATAAGCAGTTGAAGATGGATGGATGGATATAGAAATAAAATAAATCAATATAAAAATGAATGTCAAGATCACCATCCATTTAATACATCTTCATTAGCAACTGGCCAAATCCCAAATATATCTTCAATCTAGCTACCCATGGTACGTACCATCACCAAGTAGACAAGACTTACGACTTGCGTCACCAGCATATGTGGCAGCACAAAATGAAGGAACAAAAAAATTGGTCTCTGGATTCCTTTATGCTCAGGCAGGGCAGGGAGATGTGACTGGCTTCTGTCAAGCCACTCATCCATCATGGGAATGAATGATGAAGTATACACTGACCCCAGTGTGGATGACAAGATGCACCCTTTCGATCAGGTATGGGAAATATAGTGACCTGTCCAACAACTGCTTTAGTCCCTCACTTTAATCAGTCACCACTGTCTTCTATACTCAGATGCAAGTGATATTAAATAAACAGAAACCCGGCAAACTCCAAATTCATGAGATTTCTTTATCAAAAGAACCTTACAGAACAACAAAGGTAAGGGAAGGAGAAACACAATTGGGGGAAATGAAAGTTAAAATTTTGGTCACAAAGAATTTAGACAAGAACTACAGTAGCAAATTTGCACTGTGACAAATTCCTAACAAATTAGTAAATATAAGTGGGAATAAAAATAACATAAAACTGGGTAGATATCAGAGCAATGATAGTATATCAAACAGTGACCGACAAAAAGCTTATGCATTCCTATCAATCCTAACATCAATCTCTCTTCCGCTCAGGCGATAGCCATTCATACTGCGACAGGCGCGCTCAGCTGTCTCTGGACTGTCAAAGCGGACAACACCACAGCCTTTGGACTTGCCATTCTCCATCTTGATGTCAGCATACTGAACCATTCCTGAAATTATTTTTAAGAGGGTCATTTGAAATGATATTCCATGTTTAGTCATTTTATGCATTTAGTTTTCACATCAATAGAAGCAGTGTATTCCTACCACATGTGTTGAAGGTATCCTTCAGCATCTTCCAGGTAAACTCAAAGGGAAGCTGAAAAAAATAGTCACTCAGATCAATATAAAATAAATCTTAAGTAAAAAATGAAAACAACCTACAAGCTTTAACTATACAATGTAGGTCAGATACTCACATTTCTTACAAAGATCTGGCAACCCTTCCTGGCATTGCCTCCTCCAGCTCCAGGTCCTCCAGCTCCTGCACCTCCAAAGGAATTCCCTCCAAAGCCTCCACGATCCATATCAGCAGGACGATCAAACTGGCCACCAATACCACCACCACCAGCTCCCATGCTCCGATCCATGCTTGAGCCCATCCTGTCGAGGCCTCCAGTAGGGAAACGGTCAAGACCCCCGGCAGATCCCATACGATCAAAGTTGCTGCCCATTCTGTCCATGCCAGTGTTGCCCATGCGATCCATGCCCATTGGGGAGCCAAAGTCCATGCCACTACTCATGCGGTCCAAACTGGACGGGCCTAGGCGGTCGAATCCAGCTGGGCCGAGGCGTTCCATGCTGGAGCTCATACGGTCCAGGCCGGAACCAAGCCTGTCCATATTGGGCCCCAGCCGGTCCATCCCTGATCCCATTCGGTCAAAGCCAGAGCCCAGCCTGTCCAGGTCAGACACACGGTCCATCCCCATTCTGTCCATTCCCCCCAAACGATCCATATTGCCACCCAGGCGGTCCATTCCAGAATTCATGCGGTCCATACCCATGGAGTTTCCTGTAAGATTGTTTTGGGGATAAAGAAGGGGAGGGAAAAGAAAAGAGAGAACACAAAAAACCATAAGCAGTTAACACAGAAAAAAATGCAACCTCCCAAGAACCTGGGTCAAAGCGGCAACAAACCTTATTTTAGATGGCAGGATAAATTTATTTAACAAAATCCTTAAAGTACTAACCCATTCCTCTCTCAAAGGATTCTCCAAAATTATTGCGAGACATGCCCATTTCATTTCGACCAAACTCCCTGTCAAAAGCACCACCAATCCCACGGTCCATCTCTGACAATGCAAGAGATGAAGCCATTAGAAAAGTAAAGCAGAACGTGAAAATGTTCCACGCTCGCTTTGGAATACCCAATCTATCTTAAACAAGAACTTACCATTCATTCTTCCCATTCCAGAAGGTCCAAAACGATCCATGTTGTTCATTCCTCCTCCAAAGTTGTCCATTCCTGGAAAAAACAGAAATAATAAGTTCAGCAAGTAGTACAGACTTGAAATTGGGCTAAGACATCAATGATTTTTCCAACTCAAAGAGGGCTGGACTTCCCCCTTGTAAGAGGTTATGACCAATGCTGAAAATGTGTCTGGTGTAAAAAAATGTATGCTATGGGCTAAAAAAATCAAATTTACTTGACTTTATAAGGGAGAAAGTGTTAAGAAAAATTAAACAAATAAATGTGATTTGCATTTAACATACCTCCCATCCGGCCTCCCATGCCACTAAAGTTCATCCCATCCATTCCTACAAATGACAACAGAAAAATTAGCTTGTTTTCAAAACAAACAGCTGGAATTAAGGAATAAAGGAGTAGACTCCATAGAGTTCAGATCTCCCCCAGACACATCTCCCCCTTTCCAGGGCTAAGAGTAGGCCACAAATCACCCCTTTTTTTTCAGAGGAAATAGTCAGTCAATACCCGTTTATCTCTCCTCTGGTTCTCAGACTTAAATAAAAAATGTTTGAGGAGTGGATAGGGATGTGGTCATGGCTGAAGAGAGTGAAGATGTATGTATGGACGGGGCACAGCCCTGTGGTGCAACTATGTTAAAGATGACGGCTGAAGATGTGTGATTGGTGAATCTAAAATTTTTTGGTCAGTTAGTGAGAAAGTCCATAATCTAGAAGTAGAGTGAGGTGGCTCAGATCCAGAATTTTGATTTTGTCTACCGCATTATGGTGATAACAGTATTGAAAGTGGATCTTAAGCCAACCAATAACATCCTAATGTATGTTTCGTAATCAAAGTGGGACAGGGCCATAAGAATCGAGATTGAGACGGCTTCTTTAGTAGACTCGTTTCCGCAATAAGCAAACTGATGCTCGTCTACAACAGCGGGAGTCAACTGGTGTTTGGGGGAAATGGGTAACACTCATTAATGCATTTGGCCATACTTTTAGGGGACAGGGCAACTGGTGTTTAATTCAAGACAGGACTGCACCACAGCCTGTTGTAAGATGATGTTAAAGATGCTGGTGAAAACCCCTGTTAGCTGGTCAGCACATAACTTTAAAGTGCACCTGTTTGAGTGATGACCATTTTCATTTATCAATTAATAATTCATTAATCAAAAATGTTTTGCGTGTCAGTCTGGGGATGCAACGCTAGAGGCGGACCTTCACATAAATGCTACCATAACCAATATGAACTTGCGCTTTCCAAGGATAAAGGGTTTGCTATGCAACCATATTGGTCCAACCCAAAACATCAAAATTCTCTTAATAGCTTGATCCAAGTCCACCACAAATTTTAAGTTGGGCAGCGACCAGCATTAGTTGAACAAGCAAAAATGTGACCATGAGTATCAGAAGCAACAAGAACAAACATTTTCCAAAGGTTTGAATCATTGCAACCATGAGATTCTTTATCAGTCATAACTACAGGTTAAGTGTTTTTTTAGGCTGATAGGTCAAGTAATATGTGATATTAGCTATGGACACACACAAATACATAATCTCCTCGAGTGTATCCGGCTGGCGGGGATAACAAAAGGCACACAAGAAGCAGGAATTACCTCCGGGACCCATGTTGCCCATCCCTCCACCTCCACCTCCACCTCCTCTGTTGAGCTGGGTAGCATCAATGGGTTGGCCTCCAGGTCCAAGGCCTAGACCGATACCACTCAGGCCACCTAAAGAGGAAATGGTAAATTAATCAAAATCTTTCTACTTATCACATTACAACAGCACTCTAAAACATCATTTTGTATATAATCAGTTGCCGCGCACCAAT
This sequence comes from Regalecus glesne, assembly GCA_900302585.1. Lineage (NCBI taxonomy): Eukaryota > Metazoa > Chordata > Actinopteri > Lampriformes > Regalecidae > Regalecus > Regalecus glesne. The sequence continues at coordinate 21,457 of OMLC01044100.1, forward strand.
GCAAGCTGTGGTAGTCACCAATTATTTTTATAGATTAATTAAACAAAAACACGAGAAAAACAAAATAAAGGTGAAAGGTTGAAAAAGGTGTGTATGCATACATAATGAAGCATAAAATAAATTTAGGTAAGAGTAGGAGCCAATCAAGTATAAAAATTAATGAGTGCATATCCAATGAATGGAAAATATTGCTCGGGTGGTAATCAAATATTGAGAAGGTTAAAAAGGTTGCATTTGTGTTTGCACATGCAATTCTTTATTATTCATTTTATTGAATCACAAGCCAGATGTCACAGTTTCATTGCCACTATGGGAAGTCAAAGAAGGTTATACGCTTGTAACCACCCACAATCCACCTATGTCTCTGCCCACCCGATAACGTGGAGATGGTGATATATTAAAAAATACTTTTAAATAGACTAATTAGGTCAAAGTAGGACTTCACTCACGTGGAAGGGAAGATGACCTCTCAGGTGGTCCAAAATCTCCTTTAGGGAGTGACTTCTCATCCTGAAAAGAAATTGTACATTCACACTTTGGCCCCAAAGCCAGAATTGATCTGATGAAGTTACCATGTAAGAGACATTTACAATTTAGTCACCTACCAGTTTGACGTGCATAACTCTGTTGAACAACAGCTGACCATTGAACATGGCTGAGAATAGTTGAGGAAAAAGTATGGCAGATATTTCCCAACACAAACTATTGATCATCTATTTGCACATCATGATTACCCGTTATCAACAACTTCCCCAGCACACCCAGTGTATTTATCTTTATATTTGGGATACAGACAGCTTGGACTGCTTCAATGGGCATATCAAATGTGACTGTGCCCATGCCTCGGCTTTTTCCATCCTTGTCTTCCAGAATGTCAGTCCTCACCACCATGCCCGCCATGCTGAACACCTCTTTCAGCTTCTTCCAGCCCACCTTGTAATCAAGCTATATGGACATAGTAAGGTGGTTATAACCATGGCATTGTTACCTGAATCACTAAATAAATTCAATAAAGTACAGGAAATATATGAAGTTTCCATCTTGATAAACATCCTCAGAAATATCTAATCTATAAATAAAAAGTCAACATAGATGATTCAAGTAAATTATGTTGGCAAGAAAAAAACAGACATGGGGTCCTCACATTAGCTACAAAGACAGTGCTTCCAATCTTGCCAGCTTGCAGGCCGTGGATGATTTCATTGGGAATGTTTGGGTTGTTCATTAGGCTGGGAGGGATATTGACCATTGGACCACCAGGACCAGGGCCCATGCGATCCATGTTCATACGATCCATGTTCATGCCGCCCATGCGGTCCATCCCACCCATACCTCCCATACCCCCCATACCCATTCCTCCAGGGCCCCCAGGGGGTCCTCCACCTCCTCCCTGGGACTTGTGGAGCTCCCTCTGAGCAATCACACCATCAGGGTCCTGAAGTGGGGTTAATGGTAAAAAGGACTTAGGATAATTCAAAACAAAGCACAATGGTTATTCTATTTAGTCTTTCTAATTGGTGGGGTACCTCTTTGACTTTCAGAGGCCGTCCATTTAGGTTATGTTTGTTGACCTTCTCCACAGCTTTCTTCATCAACTCCTCAGTCCTAAATTCAACAACACTGGGAAGCAAAGTAATACATTGAGAACAGGAATTTAGAAATGTAATCTAGTATTTCTGTCAGTTCTAATATGTCACAATTAGCCACCAGGTAAACTTTCATCGGTTGTCCTGAGCAATTAGGGGTTCGCTGTCTTGCTATATGACACTTCAACAGTTCACTTTCTGAAGGTACCATGGATCGAACCACGAATCTTCCAATGACTACAATGCCAAATACTCATTTTAGAGGAACCCGAAACTGAACAACAAATCTTCTAATGACTAGAAAATCACCCTACCTCCTGAGCTATGTCATCCTTAATTAGGACTAATTAGTGAATTGATAATTAGACCTTTAGCCCTACAGTTGACTTGTCTGGTTAATTGACCTATGTTGATATCAACAGTTTAACACACCAAGAGAATCTATTTTTACATATTTTTTGAGCCTTAAGCAGTATTGATATTTTGAAGATACTCTAGGTTTTGTTTAACTTGGTGATTTTTCTTCTAATGTTTAATAAAAAATAAAGACTTGCTCAGTTTGACTAGCTTGAAACAAAAATCACAAGTCTTATTGAATATAATTAAGTAACCCAATGAAATCTAAAACTCCCAGTTAATTCCTCGATCCATTTGGATTTACGAGACAAGTGAGTTTGCTTCTCAGCTGGTAACGCGAGCACCGCACTTGTATTTGCAGGCACCGAAGATAACAGGTCACATAGACTTGAGTCACAAAAATTAAGATTCTGATTAATAGCAGATTGGTTTACAGGTGGATGAAATAACACATAATTAATACATAATTGATACATAATAGTCATATTCAATAGATTAAGAAGTAGAGCAGTAAAGTGTAGTAATCAAATTACTGCTCAAGCAGGGATGGCCAACGTGATCCAGAAAGAGCCACTGTGGAAACAACCAAGCCCTTACACACCTGATTCTATTAGTCAATCAATTTTGTTTGCTAAGGACCTTAATCAGTAGACTAATCAAGGTCAAATGTGTATGTTCTACTAATCAGGGTCTTTAGCAAAGCAACATACAGATCCCTCCACTTGCGACCGACCTATTGAATTAAGATCGATGATTTATCGATCAAGATTTTCTTGGTTTACCTGGACAATAATATCAATATATGGGGGTTGAAGATATAATCAGGTGATTCATACTTACGCACAACCCTGTGTTGATTGAAGACATCGCAAAATCCCAGGCCAATGAAGAGAAAGTGAAAAGTTATTAGAAGCCATGATTATTGAGATGAATGTTGTTGTTTTTTTCTACTGCAACAGAATCAAGCAATACAACTGCATGCAAATTAATTCGTGAATTCAATATCACACAACACTTGTAAGGCCTTGGCCTCAACTTTAGTACCCGGTAAGATAACACATCTTAAGATGTCACGTTTTTCACCACCAAACTAACACAATACCAAAGATTCTGATGAATCTTAAAAGCTTAAGAAGTTTCCCAAAATCAAAAGCAGGAAATACCCCACTCAAAAAGGAGTCCCTACTAGAGATATTAGAAATGAACTATTGTAGTAAAGCGACTCTTCAGAATCAGTTAGATTTAACAAACTATGTAACAGCCACGTTACGACCTCTTCCAAACTAGAACACATGTAAGGCAGAGTTCCTAATGAACAAATCCAACAACCAAAAATGACATTGTCAGCTATTGCAACCCTACTGGGTAACCTGACATCCTTTTTAGAACCATCCACCCTCGAAATGGCATTCAGTACCACAGACGACACAAAACACTCCTGCGAGTCAACGTCTGACACACTCCCTAATGTTTCTCCTAATTTCCCACCATCATAGTAAAGAATCCCAAACTGTCGAACAAAGGTCTTTCGAGCTTAATTCATGGTTTATTTTATGTGGTTTTTTTGCACTTACCCTGGATTTTCCTTCTGCGTCCATTAAGTGTTCCACGTACGTTACCTCACCCACTACAAATCAGATTCCAGAGACGACACACACCAAGGGGAGAGAAGCCGAGAGAACAATGGGGGTTTAGAGCAGACACACTAGCGGGGCGGCCGATGACATTGGCCTCGGACTGCCAGTCCTGAGCCTCCCCCCAGCACCTCAGCATCAGCAGCACTATATGGTACAGGTCTACAAAAAATCAAGCTTTCATCTCATTAACAAAAATACTTCTTAGCCTGTCCTTGTTAGGATCCCCCAAAACACCATATGCAAATGAATAATGACGACAACTGTTGGAAGGGCAATCAGCCGACCCATTTGGATATATTGCTGCAGAAACCATCTATGTGAGAATAATTGACCAAATGGCAGTTTCGAGTTTAGCAATGCTTCAGTCTTTTTCATATCACCATATTTATACTTCACTAAGTGTCAGGCTGAGGCACCAATACATTTGACCATCGGCGGCAACTACAAGAACCTACACTACATGAACCCATTCTCTTACCAACTAATTACAAAAGCCTAGGGGAACAGAAACTACAAAAATCTACAAACATATCTATTCAATGAATGGACCAGTAACTGAATTTGTAATCAATCTCAACCGTAGTCTCTCCTGAGCCCCAGATGATGTGTCGGTTCAATGAATTGACATCACTGACAAAACCTTGAGACAAGGACAGGGCGTAAGAAGCTGCTTCAATTTGTAGACCTGTACCCCAAGAAATCCCCAATGCACATCTGTGATTGGCACAACATGGAGACCTGCTGAAAACGTTTGCTGTGTCAAGGTCAAACCTAAAAAAGAAAATGCAATTTAACTCCAGTCAATCATAACACCAAATTCTTCCTGAAAGGGAAGAAAACATGCTTTATCATATTTGAAGCAGATGCCAGTTTGCAGCATTGCTTTATTAACACCAAAACCTCCCCCATGCCATCTACTTTCATTGATGTCAGAATAAAAAGCATGTATTTATAATCTTTTGCACTAAAATGAACAGGGTCACCGATGCTAATGCCAAAACTTCAAGATTTAACATGACCAAAACACTCTTCATGATCAAAGCTAAATCTTAAAAGCACCATTTCACCAATTTTATTCCATTGTTGATCGTGTACCTCAGAACAAGTCTTGTCCTTGTCTACGAAAAAAACATATCAAAATGGACTATTTTTAAGCGTAACTACTCATTACACCCGACGGCATGGAGTTCTCACATTGGTGACATAGCAGTGAACACTTCATATAAACGAATCGGCTCTTGGTTAACTCATTGAAAAATACCATGTTCTCAACATTTCAACACAAACTACTTTGAGTAGCCCGGACACATGCCTCTCCGTCTAAAAAATCACATCTCCGATTCCTCTTACTCCAACTAGCACACGTGAAAGAGCTCAGCGATTCATACTGTACAAATTTGAATCCCTTGACAAATTTCCCAAAAGACCCCTTGCAGATCCACCATGGTCAATCAAAATGACCTTTTCGAGCTGAACGTTTTGACATCTCCACACTTGTAGAAAATGCAACTCCTCGTACCTTTTTCTTTCATCAGGTCCTTCAGTGCTTGCCACTTCACATCATATGGAATGTTACTGACAAACACGCGGTATCTCTTGTTCACATTGCCGTATGGTTCAAAACGTCCGCCGCCGCCTCTCTTCTGGGGCCTCTCCTTTCTGCTGGTTGCGAGTTCATTCTTCGCTTTACCATTGACTTCTCTGTATTAAACAAATAAATCAGTAAAATAGTTATTGTAAACTTAGGTTATCTTAATTAAAACAGACCGTTGAGTGTGTTAAAGCTTAATTTTAATTTGTGGTAAATATTGGACGCAGACGGGCTTGTACCAGAAGAGCTAAACCCCCAGCCGCAGGCTTTTTCCGTAGATAGCATAGCGTGTTTCCCGCTTAATTAACAAAGGTTATTACATCCAAACACTCATCTTAAAACTCAACACTAGCAAATCGTGGGAGAAGTAAATGTATGGTTCTATAAGAAATTCTAGTTAAATTTGACCTCAGTGATTGGTTATATTTGTAGTTAACACAGAAAGCCAACTAGCAAGTGGCTAACAAAGAAAGCTATGATGAATGGAGGGCTAGGCCTTTACCCCTGCTGCAGCGCCGGCTTCTGCTGCTGCTGCTGCTGCTGCAGGCCTGCATTCTCAGGAGATGCCTCGGCTTGTTCAGTCGACATTCCGCAACGCTTTTTCGCCGTATACGAGATGAAATTAAGCTACGTTTAATAGCAATGGTAAACGCTGAAACTAACGGCGATATTACTCCTGTGTAACAACGAGGAACAAATGGCTGCCTGAATGGCTGCGTAAGGTGAACGCGTTCGTCCCCCAAGCTGGTAAAATGGCGGCGAAAGAGAAAAAAAACTCTTCTTAGTTACGTGCGTGGATGCTGACAAATGGCCACCACTAGATGAAGCGAAATGCATTTGTAAGGAATGTAGGCAGTCCAGGATGTGACGTACTCGGAAATCAGTTTATTGGTTTGTGGTCCGTTTGAGTGGTTGTGCTTGTCTTTCAC
>OMLC01044101.1:0-10436 GCA_900302585.1 Regalecus glesne
TAATAAGACAATTCAAGTCAATTAAGATGACAATGAAACAGCAGTACAAAAATATTTGGTTGTGGCAGATCTCAGCTCAAAGCGTTTGTGTGCAACTAATTTGAAGTTCCCAAAATACAGAGAATAGCGGATTAGGATGGTTAACAACTGGGTCCCCAGATCCTTACCCTGACCTTAATACCACCAACCCACACCTAAACTTAACCATCAACAATATAGTACCTCAAAATAATCATTTCTAAGCTTATACATAAACTTGACTGTCTCCAATCTAATAGTATTCAAGCTGATCTGAGCGAATGCCTCCGACAACGATCCTCATACAACACATTGAAATGCATCAAGTATGTCACAGAACAATGATTGGATACTTCAACATGCAGTTAAGACCTCCAAATAAGCTACACATGTTTTGTCTTCAACTACAATGCTCCTCTCCATTTAGGTTGTCAGTTTGACAGATTTCCGTTGAAAGCCATTTTGAGCACCTGCTAGTTCGAAGTACAGCTAGACATAACAGAGTGTTACTTCTAATATGATTATTTGGATGGACAGAGTTTCCCAAATATTTTCTGTCCAATTTCATTACATGAAGAAAAATTCCCCACCACCACCACCAGCTCCAAGTCCTCCATCAGTGACTTTCACATATTGCATTTGATATGTGCACATACTGTGAGCCAAGGTATACTTCTCACCACAGCTTTAAGTAGATCAGTCATCAAGTGGCCCAGTACTCACCATACACTGCATAAGCACTATGTGGTCTCAGGAATTACCAGGACTTTTTGTGCATCATCATGTCATGACTCACAGTGCCAATGTACCCTTCAATTTCTTTTGCAATTCACTCTCTCCAGCAAAAGTTACTGGATGCCTCCAAAATGGTGAACTAAATCAGATACCATTTCAGATGCAGCCATTAGCTTGTATTGTGGTCAAGCATTGGGTTTTAAATTTAGCAACGCCTTTTTTTTTTTTTTTTTTTTTTGCTAAATGTTTGTTCCATTCAGACTGCTTTTGTCAGCTGCCCCGCCCACCCCGTGATGTCGTTGATCACCTAGGGGGCATGACCCACACTTTGAGAACCACTGAGCTGTTGTGTGGAAAAAAAGGTCCCTGCAAGTCCCTACAAGGTCCCTACAAAAAAAACAGGTCTCAATACTTATGCTCTCAGCAGCCCAGAAGACCATCCTGTCGCAGACCTGGTGGCATACATGAGTCAAAAGGATGAGCTGCTCAATTAGGCACACCTGGGCCTAATTCCCTCTGTTTTTGTATAAGGATTGGTCAGTGTGGCAGAAAAAGGATACTGCTAATTCGCCTAGATGGTTTTCTGATGGCAACAAACTATATGTAGTTCTCAACAGCTCACTATTCGAATGGACAAAAATGAAGGGACAGAAAGAATTATAAAGATCTGCAGAGGTCTGATGTAAAAGCTAAATCTGTCAAGTTAAAAAAAAAAGATTTAAGGAACATGTCAGTGATTTAGTCAGGTGTTTAGTCCTCCATGCACACAACTACCCCATTATCTGAATAGACGGTTTTATTTCTGCCTGGTAGACTTCATCCCAATAGCAAACGTTGTAAGCAGCTGCAGTACACAGACCATTAAAGTGCATGGTGGCGTTTAATTTGCCTTGTCTGGCCAAGTGCAATTGAATAGCCAGATTAGAATAATAAGCACTTGTTTGTTTTCTTCACCCAACTCTCTGCTGTTTTGATGCTGTAACTATCGTTTTGGCCCTGACATGTTATCGTTTGTCATGTCATGCTAATATTAGTATCAGACAGAACAGTCTCTGAAATGTTTTTGAAAACAAGAAGCTTGGTTTCAAAAATAATGTATTGATGTGTTAAATTGACTACTCTGCACTTTTAGAAGAAAATTCTCTTTTGCCTCTGGGAAGGAGCAAGTATAATGATATGGGGAACATAAAGAAGAGCAGCAAGCACTTGGTTTAACACTATGGGGACCAGATGTTTTTCTAATCAGACAACTCAAATGAATATAGCCCCAAACATGCATCTCGACCATGTTCTTTAATCTCTGTTTCCCCCAAAGCTCAATGGGTTTAGGATGAAAAGAGAAAAAAAATCCAACTATGCTATTTGGATGAAAGTCATCATAAGTTGAATATCCTGTGTAAATTGGAAGCAGTTTTACCTTATTTTTCTATTGTCTCTCCCACACATTTAATGGTCAGTAGTTATGTAATGATCAGTTAGCATTCAATTATTTTCATGTCTAGAATGTATTGAAAGCAAATGTAATATTTGTAATATTATAAACAAATGTCATACTGTATATACAGACCAAATTCTCCTTGTTTCGATTGATTTTATAAATGTATGCCTTAGATCTTATGCCTCTTTGATTCTGCTCTCCACTTTGCTTAAAGGTCCCCCTGTGGGACTAATAAAGGAATATCTTATCTTAGGCTAACTCAATTTCAAGGCAAATGGGCTTATTCTTATATATTATTTCTAGTCTAGTGACCACTCAAATTACTTTACATTTGTATACCTCCCATTTACTGAGCATGATGTTATTAAGGCCAGATTCCCTTTTCCTAATGCCCTGTGGTGGGATCAAAACCACAATTCCCACTCTTCCGCTGAACCACTACAGCCCTGGTAGTGCAGAATGCATAAATCAAAAGAAAGGTAATTGAAAATACTAGAAGTTCTAAAGCACTAATGCTCAGTGCAGTTATCGCATATATTGTGCTTGTTATTCATTTGCTATGTCCTGGAGAGCCTGTAGGATGTGTGAATATCTTGCTTTCGTCACCCACATTGGCCGACCCCCAAAAAGGATAAATCCAGAGCTGACATACGGTACATTCTTGTTTATCCACTCACAACTTCCAGTTTGAAAGACATGATTGGCCTACGTGATCAATTATCCTTTCAGCATATTAATGGATGTAGCAAGTTTAGCACTCTGATGCACTTTGATGTACCTTCAACTGATGGCTGTTCAATTACATAATTTGAAAAAGACGAACAACTTTCATTTTTGCTGGGAAGGGCAGCATCTAATCTTAAACGACCCTGGGAAAATCATTTTAGCTGCAACTAGCCAACCTCTATAGTTCTTATCAAAACATACATTTAAGATAAAGATGTATTTTATTAATCCACATGGGGAAATTAATCTTCTACATTCAACCCACAATGTAGCTAGGAGCAGTGAGCAGCTGTCGTGTAGCACCTAAAGACCAACTCCAGTGAGATGCTTGGTTTATTGGGAGAAGAAAAAAAGAGCTAGCCAAAAGAGAGGGTTTACGGTTGCGGTGAGGGAGGACATGCAGGTGGCTGGTGTGACAGAGGAAGATACAGAGGACAGGAAGTGAAGGAGATGGGCGATTCACTGTGGCTATCCCCAACAGGAGCAGGCAAGAGTGGTAGTAGTAGTTGGCTATTTGTGGAGTAAATATATTGAACTAGGCACTTTTCTCATCATTCCCTTTCATACCTAAAACCAGATGCAAATACTGACATTGACATTGAATAATGCCTCGCACAAGAGGTCATCGGTCAGTCATCATTCCGTTAGCTATACAATGTGCATGTTACAGCTAGCTAGCTAGCTACCATGAGTACAAAAAAAACATCACTTGAGAGTTTCTTCAGGAGAGGTAGAGGAGATAAAAAGGTATAACAATGATAGTAACGCAGAGATGGAAGAGGCCAAGACCACAAAAAAAAGCCTCCTTCTAAAGGAAATGTGACATCTGCCTAAAATATGTCTTTATCTTGACCAATGACTTAGATTTCATGACCACCTTGTTGCAGGGACACAATCCCAGGGCTCACACCGATTCGGTAACGATGGTACATTGTTGTGTTTTGAATATTTTCATACAAGGAAAATATGTGCTGTGTGTTATAATCCAAATTTTACATACATTTTAGGATGCTATTGACTTATAAACCCAACCTATATTCAAGTAGTGATTAAACATCTCCCTCCCACCCCCAGCCAACTACTCTACAAGAATATTGTCAATAATAAACCGGTCTGCTGTGGACTCTTGATACAGATCATTGACTGCAACCTAGATGTGAAACACGTTATTCCCTGTCATTGCATTACTTGAAAATGCCATTATTGTGTGTATCTGTATATCCCTGAATGTGAATGCCCAGTGGATACAATTAAACTATACATTACACCGCATCTAAAAGTTGTATACTAAAGGTTATCCACTGAAATCAGACCAAGCTCTTGCATCTGTGCCATGCAACTTGTAACTTTCATTAGATGGTGAGCCAGGAGAATGAAATGACCGTTGCCCTACCTTGCATCTAAAAGCAAAGGCTTGTCATATAAACTGATGTTGATCCCAGATACACATTAAATATGCATACTCACACACCCACTCCCAGGCATACAAATTTGATGTGTTTTGCTTCTTCTGATGAACCCGATTGAAAAGAAAATTATCCAGACTGGCCTCTCCACAAAGTCTCTTAAATTTTTATCACCTTGCCCCGTTTTAAATCTAATTCATTAAATGTAATGAAAGAGGGAACATTGACAATGACAACACTGATGTGTTGATTATCCTGTTCAACTGACTAATGATTAGAGGGAAAATCTTTTATAGCCACACAAAAAGAAAAAAGCCGGTGGAATTTTTTCTTTGCATTTAACCCATCCCATTGTAAAGGGAGAGTGAGTACATTAGTGTGGCACTCGAGAAGCAGTTAGAGGTTCAGTACTAAAAGACACTTCGACACACTTTCTACAGGAGCCAGGGACCAAACCACTAATTTCCAACTACTAGACAATCACCCTACCTCCTGAGCTATGCCACACGATTCTGATTGTTATTGGTTTGTTTGTTTGTGTGTGTATGCATGTGCACACACGTGCATGTGCACACACGTGCATGTGCACACACGTGCATGTGCACACACGTGCGTTTTTTTGTGATGAGCTCAAATCAACGCAAAGAAAATTCAAAAATACTAGCCTAACATCATAGAAATGCCCTTGTGAAAATACCTGTTTATGTCTTTGCAACAATAAAAGAAAGTATAAATGAGAATTGGAACCTTGAAAGAACAGCTGTACTGAAGATTGTACAAGAGAAAAGAGAAAGTAAGAAAGTGCTTTCCTGAATATCTTTTGCAGTCCAATGCAACACGGGCTCAGAAAAATTGATTCCCGGGCTGCCCAAATATGGGCAATTGCTGATGAGGTGTGCAGGAGATGAGTCATCCACTGGACTCCCACACTCTTCAGCCACACGTGTTCAAGAGACAGAGAGGGAGAGAGGAAAAAAGGGAAATGGCAGAAGAACGATGATGTGCAAAAAAAAAAACGGGTTGCTTTGCTAACCAGCAAACCAGCACACTCTGTGTAGTTAATGGCAGCTAGAGAGAAAATACACAGATTGCAAATGGTGCAAAACCAGCATTGCCTGGTTTTTATGCAGCAGATTTTCTGATTAGAAGCTCTGCTGTTCTGCTGAGATCTCTGCCCCCTGTACCTTTACTTATGAACCAAACTGTCATTGGTCTGCAGGTTGATATGAAAGGTACCCCATGCTACTTGACTCTTCTGTTTGGTCTCAGACACCTCATGGCATTTATCTAGAGAAATATTTGCACACAACTTCTCCACTTGTCTGTAAAAATTTCACTGTTCTGAAATGGAGCATTGTATACTCTCTATAGTACTGACAATGCTTTCTGACAAAGCTGTTCAAGAACAAATCATGAATGTATGATATGTGATTTCTCCAAGCTTGTTGCTTAGACTTCACTGCCAAAATTTCAGAGGTATGACTTCTGGGCATTGTTGAAGCTGAAAAAAAGAACTTGGGGGTTTGAGTGTAGTGTTTTTGTTTGCTGAATGCAACAATTACAATAATTTATTTCAATCACAAAATTGTCACCTAATTCTCATTGCTCAAAGCTTTGAAAGTACCACTACATGCATCTGCTCAAATTTTTGTTTCCATGCAAAAAATATAATTTCAGGGTAACCTGTAACATCAATAATAATGAGTTCTATTTTTACATGTCACTATTAGCCCCAGATTATGGGGGTGGACACAGACTTAGATGGAGTTTATAGGATTAAGGACGGATGCCCTAACTGACGCCCCGTAGTGGGTTCGCACCCACAACACCTGGCTCATCAGTCCCTGAAGTGCACTCTACCACTAAGCTACATGATCATGATAATAAAAGATATTAAATCTTTGGGGGGGCTTTATTCTCATTCCACCACTTTTATGGGGTATGGGTGGTCATACTTTCATCAGGTGGACTTCTGAATTTCAAGTCCTAGCATAGTACAATAATTAGAGAAATGCAAATCCTCTTTAAGCCAGAACAATCTATGGAGTCCATTTCACGTTGCAGTGGACAGCTTCATGTAACAGTTTCTCCTTGGGACACTACCCTTTCCTTTGCTTTTCTGACATTGTCTCTGGTGTTCATTACAAGATATAAAAAGGCTGGCTATTTAAAATCTTAAGTGAAGATGCATGTAAAGGCAGGCTATACAGGGGTCAAGTATACAGTGAGCGTACAATGCCGTCAGCAATAGTAAGAATTCATAACACTAATTTTGGCATCAACTTCTGACAGCATTTCCAACACGTTAGCTGCACTCTTTAGGTACTCAGATGGCTCTCGAGTGTCTTCCTGATAAATGCCAGTTTTAACCTCTTACATCATCTATATGTTGTGCTAATTTCAATGAAAATAGGAATCAAAAACTCATAGACTCAATAGTCAGTTACATAACACCTTGGTAATTCAAGAGTCAAGCCTCCATCAACTTGGGCAGGTTGCCGGCTCCAGGTACACAGGAAGCAGTACTCTTTAGTTTAAGACTACCTTATGTTCTATTCTCTTTACTACCCACTGATAGTAGAATTGTTCCCTTTATCCTCTCTTCTGTTTCCTCACAACATAGAAAGAAAACGCCTTTTCCTTGCCGCTGGCTCCTAACATTTCAAAGTTGTGAAACGACATCAATCAAAACGCATGCAAGATTTGACGCTTACAATTTCTCTTCAAGCCAGCCAGGTTATGTCGGTTTCTAAATGCTGACAAGTAGTACAGATTCATCATGCCACTCCTCTGCAGGTATTGTGAAATACACATTCCCAATAGCTATGCTATTTTCCTATGGAGGAAACACATTGTGGAGAGGACTTCCTCTGGCATTTACAGTCTAATAAACCCCCATGATTCATCACAGTGCAAGCCTTTAGTTCTTTTTCGCTGCTATTAAATTCACATCCTCCAGCACTTCTAATTTAAATGAACACTGTCACTTTCACAGACATGATGATGACTAAGGACTGTCTAGTATACACTATGATCTGGCGGCATGTTGTTGTTAGCATTGTTAATGAACAGCAGGGAGATTTCCACTGGATTATAATGGTTTCATAAAATTGATAGCACCTTCGGCTTCCTGTTATGTAGCATACTAACACAAACGCCATATAGCATTAAGGCAGGTTTAACATAAAAATAGCATGTTGGATTCTAAAACGTAATAAAAGTTATTTAGACCTGCAGCACTGATCAGAAAATATTATTCATTTTGCCCAAAAGGCATAAATAGCAAGTACATTTAAATCCTGTCTTAAGAAAGAATTGGGGGTTTAACGCGAGAGCTACTGGATACCACATTAAAGTAAGTTAATGTCCTACCTCAGCCTGAATGGCTGCTGATGGCAGCCTGAATGGCTGATGGTGGGAGGAAATCATAGCACTTGGAGAAAATCCACACAGAAATGGGGGTCATGTAAAATGTACAAAGAAAGGACCTGGGAGAGGATTCGAACGCAAGATCGTCTTGCTGCGAGGCAACAGTGCTAACCACTGAGCCATCATGTAGCCCACACAACTATTGGTAGCAGCAGCAGCAATATTATATTTCCAGTTTGAGAAAATGTGAACATGGTTAACAGTTTTGACTTTAGAAAAATAATTTGTTACTGGTCCCTGTCAAAGAACATCTCCTGTCCTTCTCTTGATAAGGTTTGAAAAATCTAACTACTGCTAGTTGGTGCGTTTCCCCGCTGAAGCCTTTGTTGTCATTAAAGCAGGGATAAAAGAAAATGAGGTGCTGCACAAGTGACAGCAAGACAGTAACTGGCTTCACTGGGATGAGAATAGGTGTTGAAATATAATTGGGAAAGACATTTAAGATGCTTCTCCAATCCATCATCCTTTTTAGCCTGTGTGAGGACTTTCCTGACAGTAGCTTCTTTACCTTGCACATGGAAAGACTACACATTAGACAGAGCAAACTGTTCCCTTCTTTTTGAATAAACTAGTTGTTATGGACAAATGTAACACCAATATCCCATTTGGTTGATCTCACCGTTTCGTGGGGCCCTTACCTTGGAGAGAGACAGAGCAGAACGTACTCATGAGAGTTCCCAAGAATACACATGAGCCCATTAAGATCCCAGAGAAAGACTGCTGTGTATTTAACCATGGCACACTTTGAAAAAAAGAGTGTTTTTTGTTTGAACCGAAAGAACAAGTAGGGATGTCAGAAAGGTGGGTCACCATACACGAAACTAGAAAATCCCAATAACTAGGTCAAAAAGTCTATCAGCTTCTTTGAATGAAAGGGGCAAGTTTTTTTCCCCCTATAATGATCAAGCGTGTTTTTCTTCTGAGAGACTGGAGCAACTTCTTTGCTGTTCACTGCTTACTGCTCATGTGCTGTAACCATCAACCTCAGAAAAATACGTCATTTGACCAACACTGACTGATATTTTCAAGTGAAATTGAAAGATGCATCAAGACTTCCATTCAAAAGTACCCATACGCCTGTATGTCAGTATAAGAAGCTTTATCTATTTGTCAGTTTGCATTCATATAACAACCTTTGTTCTCTGTATTCAACCCATCCTATTTTATAGGATCATGGAGCAACCACAGCATCAAGGTAATAGTTAGGGGTTCAGTGTCTTGCTCAAGGACACTTTAATATATTTTCTGCAGGGGCCGGGGCTTGAACCATTCCAATTACCAATCCTCTGGATGATCACCCTTTCTCCTGATTTATGCCCTTAAGTACGGATGGGCCCTTTAACCATTTAAGGCCTAAAGATTTCAAAGGGCTTCATAGTATGAAAGCAAGTCTGGGGATGGGATTAAGGCATAGGTACTGTAGTGGGAGACGACACTGGAGAACAGTAATCTGGACATGGTATGAGAAATATCCAAATAGTTTCTAAAACCCCCAGTACTTGATCACTACTTTTTAAGCACAGGCTATAGTCTCTTAATAGGGGAGGGATAGCTCAGGAGGTAGCGCAGTCATCCAGTAATTGGAGATTAGTGGTTTGATACCACCAGCAGAAAATGTGTCAAGGTGTTCTTGAGCAAGACGCTGAACCCCCAACTCCTCCCAAAAATTGCACTGCTCAATAGGATTAGTTAAATGCAATACAATGTGGCAATAAAACACTTTCACTTATAACTCAATTTCCAAATGCTCAAAGTATCAGTTCATCAAGGTCTCTTAATGTCAGCTACACCAGATGCCAGATGGTTGTAAATTCCCCCAAGCCTCTCTCCCCGCCTACTGAGAAGCACACATAAAAAAGGCAAGGAGGTTAATTTTGCACAGGTGTTACAGATATCCTGCTCCTGAATCTCCTGGCCTCACAAAGAAATAAAGAAACCATGCCCAGCCAGCCACAAAGTCAAATAACACAATCAGAAGGCTGCAACATTAGGCATCCCACTGCCAAATAGCTACCATGCATTGTGGCACTTATTTCATCAATTTATTTTATGAATATACCTTGCTATATGTTGAGTATTTGCCAACAGGATTGAGGCACTTAAAGCAGAGTAAAGCCCTGCAGGGGTTGTAAATAATGACCGACAAGCACAAGGTCAGTCATGGGTTTTGGGGACACACACATCAACCCATCCCAGTTTTTCTCCACAAGCAGTAGGTCTGCCCTACATCTGATGTTAGTTTTTGAGAAGGATCAGATACACTGGAGTGTAAAGGGAAGAAAAAAACTACAAATATCAAGAAGTGAAAACCTAATGATCTGGTATGGTCTCAGTCTGTCTCTGCTGGGATGTCAGTCCAATCTTTTACCCTTCAATTAAATACTAATCTCACCGGCCCCTAGTCTCTCTCTCTCTCTCTCTCTCTCTCTCTCTCTCTCTCTCTCTCTCTCTCTCTCCATCTCTCTCCCTCTCTCCATCTCTCTCTCTCTCTCTCTCTCTCTCTCTCTCTCTCTCTCTCTCTCTCTCTCTCTCTCTCTCTCTCTCTCTCTCTCTCTCTCTCTCTCTCTCTCTCTCTCTCTCTCTCTCTTTCTCTCTCTTTCTCTGTCTGTCTCTCTCTCTCTGTCTGTCTGTCTCTCTGTCTGTCTGTCTCTCTCTCTCTGTCACACACAGATACACACACCCAC
>OMLC01044108.1:0-10756 GCA_900302585.1 Regalecus glesne
AAACTCTGTCCAACAGTATTCTTGAACTGTTTTACCTTATTTAATGCTATAATTATATCGTTATTTTTCTAGATGAAATAGGGTGAGCTTTAGTGAGGGTTGGCCTTTATAAGAGGTCACTTTTTAAGAGCGGGTCATCTAGTAACTGTAAGAATGGTGGTTTGATCCCGGCTCCTTCAGAAAGTGTCTACAGGTATCCTTGGGGAAGACACTGAAGCCCTAACTGGTCCCTGGAGGTTTCAGCTGCCCTCTGCTCTAACACAATAGGATAGGTTAAATGCAGATGACACATTGTAATGTTGTGAGAGTACAATCACCAAATGAACTGGCTTTCCTTTCCAAGGAATTTGCAACAAACATTTAAAAATCACTGGGTTATCTAGTTAAGCATAGATGTTCAGTGGTTTACAAGTGTCCTTATCTTATCTCTAAACAAGAAGAGAGCTCTCTGAGCGACTGATGCAGTGTAGTCAATTTACCAAAACATCCCAACCAGTCAGCCCAGATCACCTGACTCTATAGCAGTTAAGCTACTATGTGTATACTTCTGTTCAGTCTAAACAACATGTAGTTAGTAAAAACATAAAGGGTAGCTTTAACATATTCAACATAATCTGAAGAACATGTCTTGATGCATGCCCAATAATCCAGGTAAGGGAATCCCAAAAAGGTGAATTGTTTCAATTGGATAAGAAGTTTATATAGAAACATTTCATCACTCCTACAGGAGCTCTCTTCAGT
This sequence comes from Regalecus glesne, assembly GCA_900302585.1. NCBI lineage: Eukaryota > Metazoa > Chordata > Actinopteri > Lampriformes > Regalecidae > Regalecus > Regalecus glesne. The sequence goes on from OMLC01044108.1 coordinate 742, forward strand.
CTGAGCTGACTGCAGCATCCCCACCCTGATAAACAACACGGTTGCTTGCCAAACAACAAAAGGCTGGTTTCATATGCAAGCTGGTCATTGGCTGATCATTCAGTGGTAATGAGGACTATTCGCAGAGGACTGGGGAATATTTCTAATCACAGCATTTTAAGATGATGATAGATGTGCTCTTAATTCCAAACCTTTGTTCCAGGATGGTCATTCCCTCTTAACATAAATGGCCTCTTTAATAACCCTATCCAATCAGTGTTACTCACTATAAAGGATGTGAACATACTCATGCATTAAACAGTGGCCACTAGCCTGCAGATGTATGTAGACTGCAGAGCCCTGGCCTGACGTGGTTGTTGCATCCTATTGTGCAGCTTCTGTTTGACTTCCCTGATGTTGCAGTGACTTACACCTACAAGTCAGGTGTAGCAGGTTTAATCCTGCCACAGGGCATCATGAAGGGGTATCTGGCCCTAAACCCCTATGTCCAGTAGATAAACGTGAGGCATATGATGTAAAGTGCTTTAAGTGGTCAATACACTGGAAACGTGCTGTATAAATATGCCTCCATTTAACATCCAACATATTACGTAATCTTCCAGACTCTAGTCATCTCTCGGTTAGACTATCTGTTGGACTACTAGGGAGAAGTGTAATACAGATCTCGTTAAGGTTATAAAGGATCAATATTGAAGTTTTTTATTTGCCTTTTATCCTGATGAGACGTGAACAGTTCTCATCTCTGTTTGTGTCTTTATATTGACTACATATTGACAAACACAGAAAGTTCAAAACCAGTTTTTTAAACCAGACCTGAAGCCAGTTATATAGCCACTTGATCCTATTTTGACCTATATAGGCTGTGACTGGCTCCTACCCAGTGGCCCTTCTTTTTTAGAAAATTAATGTGAATGGTTGTTACAGGTCCTTTGAGACCCAGCTATCTCGGGTGGAGGCAGAGCTATTGAGGAGGGAGGCTCCACCTTCTTATGGTCAGCTGATTGCTCAAGGGCTCATCCCACCAGTGGAAGATTTTCCTGTCTGCTCTGGAAATCAGGTACTTACTTACAGAATACACACAAACAGAAAGCCATTCTTTCAGACACTGAGACAGATAACCACACGGGCTGACAGACAAACAGGTAGGACGTTTATTAGTCTTTTGAAATCCCCCAAAACTAGTAGGGGAAAGTTGAAAGTACATAGAAAGTTGTAACATACAACAGAAGCTCCAGTGCTTGTTTTGGGGGACGTCGACCATTGTAAACTTTTTTTTAAAGTTTGAATAGCATATTAAATTAGATACTGGAAACACAGAAATTCTCAGCAGATGCTATAGAAATATCCAGAATGCATAGACAGCTGGAAAAGGACAACAGCATTCCCAAGTTTTTCCTCCTTCACACTATATAATTCCTCAGGAGGTACTGGTGTGAAACTGTAGAAACTAAGAGCCAAAAAATGTGATGCAGCTCTGTGCGAGTCATTAACTTTATTGAGGCCAGGGCACTTAATCACTGGTAATTCCACACACTTCTGGAGGAATACGAGGCAGAGTAGAGGGATTTGTTGATGCACAATGAAGTGAGATGACTGTTATGCTTGAATGATTCTGACTCTCTTTCCTTACATCCATGATTTCCCTGCAAGGAAGGCAGAGATTTTATATTTTGGGTCAACTGTTCAAAGAAACAGGGATTGTGGAAGAGAAGTGAAGAAGAGAGTGCAGGCAGGGTAGAGTGGGTGGACAAGAGTGTCAGGGGTGATTTGTGACAGAACGGTACCAGCAAGAGTGAAAGGTAAAAATGAGAAGATGGTGTGAGACCAGCTATGTTGTATGATTTGGCAACATTAGCAGCATTACAGATGCAGAAATCATTGGAGAATCACCAAAAACACAGAGGACTGGTATTTGTCATACCAGGATAGTTCAGCAATTATTTTGTTTCAATGTTTTTTGTTTAAGTCCCGTAGTTCACCAAAAACCGGATAATCTTCGTCGATATTTCTCAACCCTGATGTGAGATTTAGCCCAATGTCTACCACAGCTCCAATGTAACTGTTTGCTTCTTTAATGTCACCTGAGCCTGAGCAAAATAGTTTTGATAATAACTAGGACAATGGTTATCAGCACCATTTCCTTCTTGAGCTTCGCCATTTTCTTTCATGTAATTTAGTAGCTAGCATAACTGAATCCAATATAAATAAGTATGATACCTGACCATACATCACTTCAAAACTGGCAATGCATTGTGTGCTATGTAGGCTGTGATGTAATATGAGGAAAGGACTATTGAAAATTGTGCTGTCATGTAGATCGGCATTTGCTGCCTCTGATGGGCTTTATTGTGCACTGCATCATTGGTGATATTTCCTTTTCAAAAGTACTGTCACAACTTTTGATGCCGTATCGATACAGTAGCATTTCCACCAATGTGTCTGTCCTTCAGCAAGTTATATAGCACAATATATCATATAGCAGAATTTTAGATCGAATTCGATACTGGAAAAGACAACTGAACAGGTTTAAAAACTATTTCATTCTTGTATCGGTGAATCCTCTAAACTCAGGACACAAGGAGGGTGTGAAATGAGTAGCTGTGTTGCACATATGTGAATCCACTTTGTCTGCACTGTGCACTTTATCTGTTACTGCGCTATCATTTATGTTTTGTGGCAGTCTTTATGCCTAGGAAAAATTTACCTAGGGACAGAAAGTAATCTTGAATCTTTTGATTCTCTGCTCCATCTTCCTCCCATCCGTCCCACCAAATTATGTCAGTTTAACAGAGCAGACTCTCTGTTTTGATGTTTGAATGTTTATCTGTTTGTTTGTCTCAGTCTCTTTCTCCTGCTGTTTGCTCAGGGAAGTAGGTCAGTTCAGTGGATCTTTTTTCCCTCTTGTTCTCTCATTTTCTCTTTCCCAGCTCTGCTCTCCTCACTATTCATATTCTACTCTCATCTTTCTTTAGTTCTCCTTTCTTTCCTGTCTTCTATGTCAAGAGGATGGTTTGATGTCTTATCTGCTGGCTCCCATGTTGTCTCCTTATCAACTATCTGTCACCTCCTCCTTATAGAACGTCTCTGTTTTTTTGGAACATAAATGAGAATATATCAGTAGCATGTGAAAACTTGGGTCTGCTAGATATTATATTATATACATATTATTAAATATTTGATTTTTTGTATGTAAATTTCCCCTTGTAAGATAAGATAAGATAAGTGATACGATATTACATTACATTACATTACAGGCATTTTGCAGACGCCCTTATCCAGAGCGACGTACATCAAGTGCAACACTAGAAGCTAGATAACAATTCTAGTGCCATCATAAGACTCTGACAAAACATCAACTAAGACACACCAACCAAAATAAACTAACAAGGTTGCATGTGCCTAAACCATGTACATCAAAAACAAGAAAAGGAATAGAGCTATATTCCTTTATTAGTCCCACAGGGGGGAAATTACGTTGTCACACCAGGAAAGTGGAAAGCACAATCAGTGGGGGACTTAGATGTGGGACTAATAAAGGAATATCTTATCTTATAGATGTGGTATTCTATATGATATATGGCAATGGTTTGATAGTAGAGATCATTGTTTGATAACATGTAGATATCAAGAGCTCTCACCAGTCTCCTCTTCCCTTTCCAGGCCTCAGTCTTGGAGAATCTACGCCTTGCTGTTCGCTCACAGCTTGGTTTCTCCTCCCTGCGTCTCACCTCTTCCAGTCGTCATGGTAACCTGTGGAGACGTTTCTTATCCTTCTCACGGTCAAGGCGGTCAGGTTCTCTCCCACTGGTCTCCTCTGACCCAGATGACAGTGGTGGTACTAGCAGTACTGGAAGTTCTGGTTCTGCCCAGCGTAACACAGAGCATGGCAGTCGGCAGTGCAGCCCACCAACCGTGGACTCTGATGATACCGACACTGAGAGCGAGAGAGGGGGGGCTGTGGGTGGGGCAGTTGCACCCCTTCCTCACAAAACCCCCCCCTACCATGCAGTGGAAGCCATCATATCCATGACCACCAACACTCCCACCCCAAGCTGTGACCAGAGCAGTGAGGGGTTTGGAGAGACACAGCCCAGAGACAGGTACCCTACGGATGGTCCAGCTGTGGTGGCCAACAGACTTGGGCCAGAGCAGCCAGTCTGCTCCTCACCTCTCCTCTCTGCTCCTCAGAGCTGTGAAGGCTCACTGGGCTCTGCTCTAAGCCGTCTGGCCCACAGCCTGCGCTGGGTCAGATTCTTGGGCAGAACAGGGCCAGAACTCCAGCAGAACCAGAACCAGAGCCCACTGAGACATCTGGAGCAGGGAGGGGGAGAAAGGAGCAGCAGCAGAGAGGAGGAGGAAGATGTAGAACTCCTCATCCCTGTCTATGACTCTGACTCTTCTTCTTCCTCCTCATTGCTGGAGCCACGCCCATCCTCCAGCTCTAGCCATATCCACAGCCATCACCATGGTAGCAGTTGCCGTGGAGGTAGAGAGGGTCTGTGTGAACACTGTGGGATGGTTCATACTGCCCAGATCCCCGATGCCTGCCTAGAGGCAACAAGCAAGACTGAGAGTAGTGATGATGAACTACTGCTGACCTGCTAACCACACTGGATTAGAACTAAGCAGCATGCTAGGCTAACATATTGGACTGGACCACAGCTAATTAGCACACTACGCTAGCACGTAAAACTGGACTACTGCTACCGATCATACTTAGCTTAAACATTAGATTGGACCATGGCTAATAAGCATGCTTGGTTAACACATTTGACTGGACTACAGCTAACATTTGCTAGGCTTACTCATATAGCACAGCTCACTGGTATGCTATGCTAACACTTTGGGCCTGACTCCAAGATAACCAGGTTAGGCTGACAGATCAGACTGGACTATAGCTAACCAGCACACCATGCTACCACATTAGACTTGACCATAGCAAAGTAGCTGGCAAGGTTAACATTGAATAGAACTACAATTTACAACCATGCTGGGTATACATATCACATGACTGGACTGCAGTTAAGCCGCAGGCTACGCTAGCACGTTAGACTGGATTACAACGAAGCAGCGGGTTAGGCTAACAGCCTAGCCTCGAGTATATCTAAGCAGCAGGCTAGGCTAACACATTAAAGTGAACTGGACCAAAGTGACGATAAAGAGAAGCAGTGTCTGCCTAAATGACTGAGAGTCAGACTGGAGGTCAGAGAGCCATTCAGACCACCTGTTGAACCAACCCTGCTGGCTTCGATAAAAGGCAGGGTGGAAAATAAGGATGATGTCACAACCTGTTGGTACAGCCATAAATATGTCAATCTATTGCTATTTCTACGTAACAATGAATCCAGTAATTACAGGCTTGAGTATTTCATTTGGAATGACATTAACAATTGTCCATCCACAGTCACAGTCCTCAACACTCTCCCTCCAGACCTGCTCCAGCTGTAGGGCTGCTCTGTGTGACTGACAGACAAATAAGTCTCAGATGTTGGTACGACATTTAATGGTATCGCCCCTCATCTCCCCCTGTGGTGGTCAGGCTGTTGCGTTTCACCATCCTGACTTCCATTCAGTCCATTTGCATCCCTGAGATCTTTTTCCTGTGACTCAGACTCAACTTGGTACTGAGTGTTGGACTCTATTGTGATTAGAGAGAGCACCATCGTGTTGACACTGTCCCACCCATAGTAACTGGCTTTTTTTTGATGGAACCCGACTTGCATCAGAAAGAGCAGTCCAATTCCGTACTGAGAATGTTTTCATTATGTTTTGAGATATACTGAGATGGTCCTGTTCACACTCTGTGACAACACAACTGTATCTCTCCTCATACCCCAAACAATCTCCCTCTTTTCTTCTCCTCACAGTCTCTCAGTTCTCTCTCCCTTGCTCCATACAGAGGAAGCAGTTTTATTTATTAGTTTGTCCCAAATGTGGTGCTGAGATGACCAAGTGTGAGTGTGACTATATATTTATTATTAATACTATTATGAATATTAATTTGCTGTTGAGTAGTTGTTACCTGATGATGCATGTTTCAAGCTGTCTTGTGTGTTGTTATTTTCCTTTGGTCAAGTGGTAAGGTGTTGAAAAGAAAGTCTGAATTTAATTGTTACTGCACTAAAGATTAAAGAGTTCATTCTGCTAACCTGTCGGGCTACTTATTGGTCCAGTGTAATTGCTAACCATCCAGCTCTTTATATGGCATTGCTATTGCAGTCAGTGGCAGAAATGTTTTGTAGCTGTCACTGAAAGCTCATGCATCAGTGGACTCAATTGGCTAATCTTTGCGGTTCTTTAAAACATGGTGGAATAACAGACAACAGCGGTTGAAAGGAATCCTGTAATTCCTGGGACTAACAGTTCTGGATATTTTGGGTGAAGCCCTGGCCTATGACGAGCAGGCTCATGCATGTGCATGAAACTGGTGTGGAGGGAAGGAGCTTGTGTATATTTTTTAGTTGTGCTCTTTTTATATATAGCTCATTCCTGCTCATTTCTCCAAACTTATACGATTGTAGTTTTAGGTAGTTTTTTATGTACTCATCATTTCAGACTTAAAGTTCCTTAAAGGTCTTGTTTTCAGTTTTTATGTAGATTCATTTCCGTCACCCGGGTCATGAAGTTTTCAGGAGTGGGTTAACACTTTTCACTGGACATTACATCACCTTACATGACATTCCAGGCATTTAGCAGATGCTCTTATCCAGAGCGACGTACAACCAGTGCATAGGGTCAAGGTACAGAGGATACTGGAGCAACACTAGAAGCTAGATAACAATCCTAGTGCCATCATAAGACTCCGACGCAACATTCGTTTTCAGTTTGGAGACATTTTGCTATTAATCCAGATGGCCTCCTGAGTCCAGATGGAAGGTGTGCTGACCCAGGCTATCTATCCTATGGCAATGCCACACCTCTTCCTAAAAGAGGACCTGAGTGGAGACAGCCATTCAGAACATGCATTCTTGTGGCGTGTTCTGATTGTGACCACTCCATTCCCTGTCTTCTCACTGTATTTTGTTACAACCTCCCTTCAAATAGTGGGAGTGTTTTATGGCACAAATGAATATATAGATTTTACGAGCTCCTTCCGTGACGTTCTCTGTGAACGGATCCAGTTGAACAGATTCCCCTTTTTGTGAGGTGAAGAGAACCTTAAGATACAGCCCATCTCTGGTGGCAATGCCTCAGCTCAGACTGGAGATGTCACCTGTATGAGTGATCAAAAGTTTCTCTCAGTAAAACTTTACATCTAGTTGAACTGATTCAACTGTTGATTCCCTCACCTGAATTATTGAGCATATGTCAACATGAGTATTTAAAAATTTAGACTAGTTTTAGTTCAGTCTCCACGTTAGTGGATGGCGCAATTGTACCTGTATATTATTTCTCAACTACTTATATTATTATCATCATTATTATTAGAAGAAGAAGAAGATACGAGACGAAGAAAAAGATGCAAATATAGCAGTAGAAGAAGACGAAAAGGCGAAGAAGAAGATGTAGAAGAAGAAAAAGAAAAGGGGCGGGTTTAAGACTGGAGATGTTTTTGGAGGCTGGCAGCAAAGACTGGGTCAGGATTAGTCCTATAGAGTCTTTCTGTATTTAAAGTTTAATGGAAATGTCTGCTGTCAAGACGCTTAGATCACTTGTTCTTCACCCACTTACCACGGTTTATGCAGGGTTTGAAAGAAGGATTATTGGCCCCGAGGACGAAAGAGAGGAATATCCTAACTATCGCAAGCAACTGGACGCCATCTTCAAACCTGCTGTCCGGTTACACAGATTAGGTTTGTACAATTAAATACGAAAAACCTACGTGATCCACTTAATGTATATATGTTTGACTATTCTCATTAATTATTTAAATGAAAATAAACCCGGTTTGTGTTGTAAAATGGGCTTTATTGACGACTGAGTTTCAGGCCTGACAGCTGCTCAGAAGATGTATTATTCCTGTTCAATAGTAACAGTAGACGCCGTGATGAGGATCAGAATAAGTTTATTCGCCATGTACATGTTCATGTGGAATTTTGCTCCGCTTTACGTATATTTAGTAATCCAAAAACTAGAAGTAATAGAAAAAGTGAATAAAAAGATCAATAATAGAGACTAGAAAAATAAGGTAAATAAACGAGACAAATAATGAGGTGCCCTCGTATCGAATAAAACACTTTGATTAGGGAAGTAACAGCGACAGTATAGGCAGTGCGCTTTAAAGAGCTGAAGAGGTATTATGCAACAAATTAGAAGTAGAGTCTTCTGAAATGCATGTATGCATGGAAAAGACTTCAGTTCCCAACAGCTATGGGAGGTTGTGGGGTGATGGAGGCTACAGCTCTGGCGAACAAGCTGTTCTTCAGTTTGCTAGTTTGGACTTTGATGGCCCTGTATCTTTTCCTGAAGAGCGAGAGTCAAACAGACTGTGACCTAAGTCAATTGGGTTCCTACTGATGTTGCTAGCCGCCCTGTGTGGCTGGCTAGCATACACTGTGATTGGGTTTTGGGTGCACAGGTCTCACAATCTTCTGTGCCAATTTAACAACCCGGACCAAATCCCTCCGGTCATTGGCAGTAAAGTTAGTATATGTCTTGATGCATGCTCAATAATCCAGGTAGGGAAATCACAAAAAGAGGTGAAGCTGTTTAGCTGGATGAGAAGTTTCTGAAACTTCTGATCCAGCTGAACAGATTCACCTCTTTTTGTAAAGTTAGTATACCACACGGTGGCCCAGTAGCAGAGGATACCGTCTGCAGTGCTTCTGTAAAAGTTCTCGTGGAGCTGAGAGGGAAGTTTAGCCTGTTTGAGTTTTCTTAGGAAGAAAACCATCTAGTGAGCTTTCTTCTCCAAATGAGAGATGTTCCCCCTTAGATAAGGGTGAACATAAGGGTTAAGGTGAACCTCTGATCCAGTTGAACAGATTCACCTCTTTTTGTGATTTCCCTACCTGGATTATTGAGCATGCATCAAGACATCTCTCATCTCGCACAAGTGGGATTGAAATGACCTGGTGAAGTCATTTCCTTCCAGTATCTTAGTCGTGAAAAGGTGCTACACTTTCGTACTCCAGCTATTCCTCGTAGATCTGTTTGTGATAAGATACCTTTTTGGAAATTTAAGTCACCTTTTATACATTTTAGGAAATTGTGGTTATCGTGTTACTACCCCAAGCTTCCATGGGCGGGTCAAAAATGGCCCATATGCATTTTATATGGAATCTTATGGGAAACCTGGATTTGTCAGCTTTTACTGTCTAGAATATTTTCACTGAAAACCAAACATACTTTTATCAGATATGTCATCCCCCAGGAAGCTTGTTTTACTCGGTAAGCTCTGATAGTGTTTGTATTAACAAATACTATCAGATACTATAACAAGTATTAACTTCATTTTTACCTCAGAAAATATTTGACATCATCAAAGTGACATATTTCAACAACATACTTGTACATTCATAACTCACTAAAATACCAACTGTCTTTGAAGAATAGCTGAAATATAAAATTAAAATAGATCTTCATTTAGGAATATGTCACAAGAAAATCACTTCACTAGGTCACATTTGACCCATTAATTTACTAAGGTTTGTATGAAATAATCTTCTTGAGGGGTGACATGTCTGATGATATAGTCTGTGTGCTCTGCAGTAAATATATATTTCTGACAGTCAGAGTTGATGAAAACTACAGTTTACCATGAAATCCCATAGGAAATGCATGTGGGGACCATAAGAGGTATTTTGTTATATAGATTCCCAGGAATGTGATATCTCCACATTCTGTCTTTCTATCATCTGTCTATCTATCTGTACACACAAGTGTGTGTGTGTGTGTGTGTGTGTGTGTGTGTGTGTGTGTGTGTGTGTGTGTGTGTGTGTGTGTGTGTGTGTGTGTGTGTGTGGTGTGTGTGTGTGTATCTGTCTATCCGTCCGTCTGTGTCTCTGTCTATCTGTCTCTCTGTCTGTCTCTCTGTATGTCTGGTTAACCTATTGGGGGTTCGGGTTTGCAGCTC
>OMLC01044110.1:0-10420 GCA_900302585.1 Regalecus glesne
ATTCTCTCTCTCTCTCTCTCTCTCTCTCTCTCTCTCTCTCTCTCTCTCTCTCTCTCTCTGCCAGTCATCTCAGCCCTTGGGTATTCTTAGGTGATCAATCTTCACGCTCTCAGCACTGTCACACCCTCAGACCAAGCCAAACAGACAATCATGCACACCAAAGGACACACATCAACTCAAAGACCAAGCTGAATCACAGACACCCACACCAACTCACATACACAAGTGCAAACACACAAAGGTGGATATAAACCCCATATATTTACCATAATGAGTAGACAACAAATGCCAGGATTTACATATGATTACAGCGGGAGCAGTCACCAGCAAATACAGCAAAGATGGATGTTAGGGTGTGCATACATACACATACAGACATTATCCACAAAAATGTGCATATTCACACTCACACTCGCACACACGCGAATGTGCTCATCATCTCTTAGCCTCTGGTTTTAATGAGCTGGAGGATGGTTCCTGGCAGCAAAGCGACGGTGTGAATCTCTGGCACTGTCTGACTGGCCCTGTACCAGTCACCAGCTCCAAGAGCTCCAGCCTCTGCCATCATGCCCGGAGAGGAGGGCCCGTTCTGGGTTGGCTTGGTAGGCTGGAGCTGGAAACTCTATTGCTCTGGACACTATTCACCAAGATAGGCGCTGAGCCATGGCCAACCCCACCACCTGACCATGACTTAAACTTATTATGATTGAGGATCAGCAGCACGCATGTGTTGGTTCTGCATGTTCACTCTTGTGTATGTTTATATGCGAGATCTCAATACATCCCCATCTGCAATAGATAATCTAGGACTTTACTGAACCTCACCAAAGCTCTGACAATAGTTAGAACTGACTATAATCACTGATATTATCCTATTTATCACAATGATAATCCTGCAGTTTGCTTTAATTGGCAATGTAGCAACACTGTTATGTCTGGATATAGCCCCTATCTATAGCTGCAGTTATATTCTTCAGCACCACATGGTTTTCTGTCGGCCATCATGCACACCAATGTAATGCATCAGCACAGGCTGAGCATAGACCTAAGATCAGTGGAGCTGAATTAAACATGGCCAGGCCTCATAAATACTACATTGGGGAGGCACTCCTGGGAGCTGATCTGGGGCCAGTGGGGTTGCAAGCCCCAGCGCCCAGCAGGAGAAACACAACAACAGCTCAGAGAGCAGACACACGATGTTACACCAATGCTGCAAACTCACCAATGCCCAGGATGCGATGTGAATATGAGAGTCTGTAGGTTAGCAAGCATGTTAATGTAGGGTTTCTCTCTCTCTCTGCTGGCCTCATCAATAGTAATACCCAGCATAAATACTCTCTTGGCTCTGTGCACGAGTTCTCTGCATACAGAAAGTGTACATGGTACCTTATATCTCACATAGCCACATTTCTTGCTCCCTCATGTTCAGTTGCATAGATAATAGTTTAGACATGAGGTAAACTTCTGTGTGGGTCACAGGGTTTGGGTACTGTAAATTATGCATTTGAGCAGGGGATGTTGTGAGCCAGTAGTCGAAAGCAATTTCCGCTTCGAAAAGGATGACTTAGAAGGATGTATAGGACATGATGTACCTGCTGATGTGCTGAAGGAAACACTGGGCACCATATTTTGTAGTATTACACCTCCCAACAATATATCATTCAATGAACTAAAATGTACACCAATCTAATAATACTTGTCTCAATTTGGTTGACATTATTTTAGAGATGACAGATTTAAAGAGGTCGTTGTCCCATAGATATAACTTCAATAGAAAAATCCCACTTGTGGTTGAAAATATGTTTAAAATTGAATAGATTATTTGCATTGTAATTGCTGATTCTATAATGTTGGTGAGTTATATATCAGAAGATTGTGAGCAATGGCTGTCACATATTGCATTCGAGTGTTATTGTGTTTGAATCTGTTTCGGTATTTCGGAAGCTAAGTTTATTCTACCACTGCACACACTGCAGGTCACTCTGAAAATGAAGTCAACCACTTTGGATAAATAACCAAAATGCTGCAAAAAAATAAAAAAATGAATACATTGAAAGAAAATATCTGGGTGAATATCATAAATGAGGTGGCTATTTGTGAGTTTTCTTGATGTGTGGTCTGACCTGGTCTCCAGTGGAACATTGCTATTCAGCACCCAGCTGTCCTGGAGCTGGACTGACTCAGGGGTGGTTGGCCCATCCCCGGTGCCAGGAGCGGGGGCATGGATGGGGTTACGCCCTCCTCTCAGGGTGTTTCTGTTCAGGCTATTGGCAGAGTGGTGGGATAAGGTCTGGGGGTTGTGTGGAGGAGGCAGAGGGGGTCGCAGTGTAGTCTGACTGTGGTGATTGGCGGCCCCTGCAAAAGAAGAACAGAGAGGATTCGATTAGGGACCATGTGAAGAGGTGAGCCACAACTGAATTTTGTAATCAGGTGACTTGCTTTACACACAGATTCGAGATCACAGATCTCACAAGTACATTTCAGACCATCTCTCTCTGCTAAATTGGCAGATGTATTAAATAGAAATCAATCCAATGACCATCACATTTTCCACATTCACCAGGGCTTTTTTCTTCAAGCTTTAAGGCTATATTCTAAACCCATTTTCAAAGTCTCAGTTTCACTTTTCCCTCACTGTTTTCCTCTTCGAAGCTGAGAGGTGTGCGTTCGTGTGTGCGAGCGCGCGTGTGTGTGTGTAGAGTATTAGAGCACTCAGCAGCGTGTGCCCTCATATCCTGCTCTTAGACTTGGGGGAACTTCTCAGTTAGAAACCAATACCAGCCCTCCCAACATGGAGCTAATGGACTGCCGAGTGAGAGAGCTGAAAAACAAGTCTAGATGAGTCATACAGGAGCACCCATTCATACATCAACTCTCACTCGTTCTCCCTCTCTAACTCTGCAAGTTTGTGCTCCTGCGTACAGCATGTCAACATGAGTGTGTGATTACATGATTACTTGCATGTTAAAAACTTTCCCCATGTCTTCAGTGTGTGCATGTGTACAGAGTTACAGAAGAGCCAACAAACTACACATTGCAATGTGCAAAGGCAACTTGAGACAGTTTCCCACTCTCACGTGTTCTCACTAAATACATAGTGCACATGACGCTGAATGCAGGAACAGAATAAACTGCAGCCTACAGGAATAAAAAAAGAGAACATGGTCATGACAGGAAGTTCAAAAGCTCTTCACACCATATGATGGCAAACCGAGCTTGTAACTCATGATAAGTTGTCAATATTATTTTTGACAATGAACTTCTGCCTCTACAGCAGGTCTTTGCATTCCCTTAACACCACCACTGTGTGCTTTAATCATTGGTTTACACCTCAACATGTAAAGCATGGAAGCATTATCTTTGCCATAAAAAAATGTGGGAAAGATAGAATGAATGGTCTTAACGTCAAGGTGCAGTGTTACACTCGCATCCCTCCATCGCTCATACCCTCACAACTGAAACAAGACAAGAAACACTCTAGGTGGGGCAGAGAAGGCTGGACATGTCTCGCTCTCCGGTCCTCTCTGCTTCAAAATCAGTCAGTTGGTAACCTCAGAGGTGTTGGCAGGACTATCTGTGTAAACATGACAACACACGCTGGACACCTATATTGATGATGTGCGGGTCAGCCCTGCACACTAAACCTGCCCACAGGTTTAATGGACCTGCCCGCATCCTTGTCAGAAAATGGATGTCAGCTGGCCCATGGCCTGCTATTTAAACTTGTTTTCTGCTCTAAACTGCAGATGCAGTGTCTGCTCTGTACGTAATGGAATTGAATAAATCTGGATGGCACATCTGAAGCAAGTTGACTGCACATTTGTTTTGTTGATTGCAAAGTTGGGCAGGAATCCTGAAGGTATAGTGGAACTGTGAACAATTTCAATCGAAATGGCTGAAGGAATGGAAAAGGCGATCCAGCCTGCTACCAGATCTATGACTGATCACGCAATGTGCACATGTTGTACATACATAGGTTGCTTAGACAGATCTAAGCAAGTTTGGATAAATTATCTGAATGAAAGGAGCTCAAGGATCTGCCGATTTAATGAAATACAATATCCGTGTTTAAAACTGATTTGATGATTTGGAGTATCTAATTTCAGTGACAATGTATCCCACTATGCCTTCCATGCCCAGAGGAGCTGTGCATCTAGAGAACACCACCCCTTCTTGCATTGGCAACTTCTCTAAAAGTCGATTTATGAATTTTTCAGTGTACCAAGAATTGGTGTTATGGAGTTCTGCAGACAGTGTAAGAGGGGTCCCTACACTTCTAAAAAAAAAAATGTAAAAAAAACCTTTGAAAATAATTCTTTAAATGCCAGAGTCAATTTCAAGGTTATATGACTGGTTTATGGGTACTATATTTGTAAGAAGGAAGTACTGCACATACCATTCTCGGCCAATTCAAGCAAGCTGACAAACCGGAAGAAAAAAGGGCAACTTTGAGGATTGGCAGTGACACACTGATAAGCCAAAGCATAATGACCACTCACAGGTAAACCAAATATTGCCAATCATCTCCAAACAAGGGCATATGTCAAGGTCTGGGTAGATTAGCAGGTAAGCGAACAATCAGTTCTCGTAGTTGGATGCAGGAGAAATGGGCAGTCTAACGGGCGCCAAATTGTTATGACCAGATGACCAGGTCCATGCATCTCTGAAACAGCTCCCAGTCAACAGTGGTTTAGTGCCAACCCACAATGGTCCAAGGAGAGACAGACCAAAAACAGACAACAGGGTGTTGGGCACCCAAAGGTCATGGATGTATAAGGGCAACGAAGGCTATCCTGTCTGGTCCAAACCGACAAAAAGTCTATTGGCAAACAAGTCCCAACAAACAAGTCCATGCCTTGATGGGTCAATGCTGATTAGTGGAACATGGAGGACCAACAGCACATAAGGCAGGTGGTTTTAATGTTTTGGCTCATCTCTATGACCCACCCCCCCATCACATCCACAGTAGATCTATTGTAAAGTTGTTCAGATGTTTATTCCTTCATGGTGGTAAATTAGGACAACAGAAATCAGGAGATTTGTTTGAAAAAAAGAAAATAGAGATTAATCAGATGTGTTTCATAACAGTGAGTAAGTTTTTGATATTAATCTCTTCAATAATCTCTCCACAACATACTGGATAACCAATAATGAATGCTATCTGTCCATACTGTATATAATGTTCATATTCCCTACCCTACCCTGTTTAATGTTGTCCAACTACATGTTGTTTCCTGGATGTGATGTCTCTGTACTGTGCTCTACACTGGCTGCTGTTGCACCGCAATTTCCCCCAGTGGGACTAATAAAGGAATATCTTATCTTATCTTCAATCAATAAGTCAGTCAAGAGGTTCATTTCTACATCTTCAAACTCCCATTTGAGTATCATACCCAATGGCTGTACATCTTCTGCAAATGCTGATAAACCACAACTTAATTTATACCAATAATCAAAATTGGGATGGACAATACCACATTTCCCAGATAACATTTAAATGTTAAGATGACAGATCTTACAGATGGTGGTTGCCCCACTGGCAGTACATCAGGGTGTCATGTAAGAAAAAAGGGGTTAGTGAACAGCAGGGAAGGTGAAGTTGTGAATAGGAAATGTAGTGTTTGAGCATGTAGCCGTGACGGTAGTGGAGCTGGGCTCATCACACATTACTTCCACATCCACATATACGCAGAGCCAAGCATCAAAATTTACAGCAGCAACTGTACCTGTACTGCCTCACACTAGCAACTTAACTACTTTTCCTCCTGGTCTGCCCCTCTCTCTCTTCCTGTCCCATTGTCTCCCTTCACCCCCCACAGAAGTCTGTTAAGTGTGGACACAAGGCTATGTACGCCCATTCAACTCCAGCTGTAATGGCGACCATCAGAGAGGTGACCTGATTCCTCTGTGCTGCTACTGGGACGCAGGTGTCATCCACATGGGCCCTGAAGAAACAGCTGCTCATGAAAGTAGAGAAGGGGAAGGGAGGAGAACAGGGAGGGAGGTGGAGGGACCTGACCTCCACTACGCGGAGCATATGCAAAACATCTGTCGGTGTGTGTGGAGACACTCTCAGGAGAGGGACAGACATATGCACAAGCACATACAGTGCACGTAGTTAAAACATGGACATCAACATAGGCACCTGCATTGCACACAGTGACTTAGATGGTGAACTAGTGTTTCACTTGTGCCACTCAGTAAGCCCCCCCCACACACACACACACACATCCGATATTACTATGTTGGTGTTGTTCCTATGACATCATAGTTAATGTTGCTTCAGGACCATCATTGCAACTGACCGATCACCTTGTTGTGCTGTCTTGTCTGTGCAACTCTGGGCAAAAGATGGTTATGGGTTAGTGTGGGTTAGCTGTTGGTTAGGTGATTTCGGTCAAGGTTTGGGCTATGTTAAGTTATTTTAGGTAAGCTTTGGTATTTTTACAGTCTTTTTCCCCCCATGTCTCAAAGGCACAACATCTCAACAATGCGACTGGTCTGTTGCAATAATGGTCATAAAAGGACATTTATTAAGATATCATAGGAGCAACACCAAAATGGAGATTTTAGATTGTGCTCAGATACAGACTCATTTTTGAGTGTTGCTTCGGTCGCTTGCATCTTGTTTTCATTTGCGACCATGACCTTTGTTGATCTGAAAAGTATTTTGAGACAAACCTCTCAATGAATTCTCATGACTTGACTTGGACCGTAGGTTGAGCACACCCTGCCTGCATTGCCAGCATCAACATGAACTAGCTGTGAAAACACCCTATCTGCATAAATACCTCTATTCAACCCTAGCATACCAACAACTGTGATGCATAACAACAAAGGCTATAAAAAAACAACAGCATGAGAACAGAAACTTATGAGAACACCAATTCATATGGACAGTTGATTACATCGTACACATATATGCCCACACGTGCAGACAAACCTAACGTTTATGCACATTTAAAGTACTGTACTTTTATGCTCACATATTGCCCTGTCTCAAAAGTTCCATGCATTTTCTTCTGCACCCTTTTCTTCCATAAATATTGAACAGTGATTCATTCAAATTCAGATGAATTATATATGTCACCTTCAATAGAAGAAAAATACAAGGCTTTTTAAGGCCTTGTTTCTCATAAACTACCATGGCTTATATGTGATTTTGTGTGTGTGTGTGTTCTACAGCCTGCTTGTCCAAGCTACAGCGTGAAAGACCAAGGGCATCTTTAAGTAATCAAAGTGCTTGAATATCACTGGATCCTTTCCGATTAAAACAGAATGCATACTGTATTGTTTATATGTATTCATTTTGCAGACACTTTTATCCAGAGCAATGTACATTAGAGAGCTAGATACACTGTGTATCGGATGGGAATTGGACCTGGGTCGCAGCTTGGCACGCAAGAATTCTACCACTGAACCACCAATGGACATATTTTGATGGATGCATATGCCTCTATGGCCCTCATGATCTTGAGCTAAATGTAAACTTGAATTACAACTAAACAAAATGGAACAAGACCTCAAACCTCAAAACACAGTTGCCCTCTCAAAAGTTGAAATATGGGAACCTGAACAAACAGCAATGAAAAGCTCTAAAATATTCATGATCAGAGGTTTTTTTGTGACAGTGCAGTTAAGTGATATGAAAGAAATGCACTCTCATCTTGACTTCAAATGCAAAATAAATTCTTAAGAGCTCATAAGGTCTCCCAGAGAAATGAGCTAAAAACCCATTTCCGTTCAGCTTAAGCAAGCAAACAAACAAACCCTTGGAATATCTCAGAAAACAGCACATGTCCCCTTGTCATCAGGGAAGCGACACAGGGCCATTGAAGTCCCAACCAGCAGACTGAAAAACAGCTTCTTCCCTAGAACCGTAGCCTAAATCACCCCGCAGCCTCCCGTAGCTGTTGTGAACTGGGTCTTTGTCATGCAAAAGCACACATTATCATTTTGCAGTTTATAAGTGCGTCATCCAAGTGCCTTATTTGATATAGAGGACATCACATCATTACATTTATCCTGTTTGATTACTTGATTTTTCCTGTCTCCATTATTGATCTTGATTTTTTATTTCACTCTTCTATTGCTCTTAGGTTGAGTTACTAAAATATAATTCTGGTGTATGCCTATAATGACAATAAAGTGTCTCAATCTTAGTCTCAATTACTTTGGCCACAAAAAAAACACCAACAGAAATCTGTCTTACCAATTAAACACAGGTAGGATGAGTCAAGAACGAGGCTGGATATGATAAGTTTGCATATTCAAAAACAGAGGAACAGAAGATAGGGCACTTCAGCTTTGTTAGAAGAATTGTCCAGTCGCCACAGGACGGTCTGGAACAAGGCTAATAGGAACAGCAGTTTCAACAGGAACCCACGCAGATGAAATACAAAACATGCAGAGAGGAAATAGAGCAATTAAGAAGCAGCCATGCAGATCACGCTTAATCCACTTTATCTTTTTCTCCTCTCTTTTTCTCTCATTTCTCACCCTATCTCTTGCTCTCACTTCTTTTCAACACTATAAATAAACAAATGCTAGGTAAAATTCTTGTCAACATCATCCTGTTGTGTTTTCATAATCACCAGAAAGGACTCAGAAGCTCCTTGCTGCTGTGGAAGCCTGACCCAGTTTGATCCAGCCAGAGTCTCTTGTGACTGGAGAGGGGACGAGATGTAGTGGGTGGGTTTGGCCCAAGCTAATCCCCGTGAATTTATCATGCTAGCCCGCACGGATGAGCACCATCCAACAGAAGAGCATTAGCCTGTCCGCTAGCCTGCCTCACTGCTAAAACACAGTGCATGCACACAGCAGTGAGAGGCAGGGGCTCGCTACACCATATTAATCTCACAGTGTGTGTGTCAGCCTACATGCATGCATTTGTGTGCTATTGTGCATGGCCATGTGGTTCACTGGCAACAGAAACCATCCAAGGCAGTTTGTTTTCCAGACTCGCATGGCCAAACTGTTTATTGACATTTTCTATGGTTAACAAAGTCACAGGGCAGAAGTGTGTGCATGCATGTGTGTGTGTGTGTGTGTGTGTCTGTGTGTGCATGTGCGTATGGTTGCAAGCATGCGTGAGATGATCAGGAAGAGACAAGAAATGCTCATTCAGCATATGAAAAAGGACCATCTCAGGACTCCGCTCAAGTGCCTCTCCCACCCATACTGTTACTCGTTTCCACTCTCTTTATTCCTTTGTCTTTCCATCTTTCTCCCTCGTACCAATTCCTCACATATTTTTATATTCTGATGGTATCTATCCTTTTGTGCAAGATAAAAAAAACAACAAAGCACTATAATGATACCCGTTATTCTTGGTCGGGCAGTTATTGTCCATGTAAACTGTTATGCTCCCTGTGCTTTAAGATGCAGTTCCCATGGGGATGATGTGTTCTGTCTACCTCAGTATGTCACAGACCTCTTATTTGTCATTTTTCTCGCAGCTGGGGGCTGAAAACAATGGAAGAAGAGCTTGAGGTGAAATCAGGATGCATACTCCCGCACACGGACAGGCGGCAGCACACACGCACACCCAAAACCAGAATTCGAGCATACATTTGCATGTGCATACATTTTGAGTAACTTACTTAAAAACATGCCAAAAATTCATAAACACAAACACACAGGAAATACATGCACATTTACACGTACAAACACACGCTTGCACACACGCACCGCCTCTGCCTTGGCTACTCATCTCTGTCTAATTAGGAGGCAGTAATCCACTAGAGAAGAGTCATCAAACTCAGCCAAAACGGTCTTCATAAACACACACGCAAACCCACGTAGGCAAAAACTCACATGAATAATCCCACCGCTACCGCAAAGGCCCACTTACATAAGCACCGTACCATAGAACAGGTTAAACACAGATGATGAATTCTGTCTAATGTTTACTTACAATGATAAATCAAGTGCATTTATTTCTTGGAGAAGGCTAATATTAGTGCTGGAAAAGATGATGTATCTTCATTGTATTTTTGTTTCTATAGATTTGTTTCTACACAGTTATTAAACATTCAGTGCTTCAGTAGCAACTTGAGGTGACTTCCTTGGCAGGAGATAGCTAGCCACTTTAGAAGGGGTATGGGATAAAAATAGCTTAGCGTCCCCCATGCATAATGAATGACCAGAGACAGCACTAACGCTAGTTCTTTCCAGGAGCGATCTGCTACGCTCCGTTTGGCCATCTCAGCTCTCCCAGTGTTCCGGGTAAGTGTTCCCAGACAGGTGCTCAGAGCCAGACAGTATTCCCATGTAAACATTCGTGGACCCAATTCCCAGCCAATCCCCAGCTATAACGTTTCATTCTCATTCACCTGTCACGCCTCACTGGTGACATGAGTCAAGTCCGTCCACCTGTTAGCTTAAGTAATGTTGAACTTCTTAATACAAAAATATACCA
>OMLC01044116.1:0-10730 GCA_900302585.1 Regalecus glesne
TTGCCATTTACATGTAAGAAACTCAGTAACAGGCTATATAGGCCAGAGCCCCACACACACACACACACACACACACACACACACACACACACACACACACACACACACACACACACACACACACACACACACACACACACACACACACACACACACACACACACACACACACACAGCCTCCAATGTAAGAATGCGTCAAAGCAATCTCAATAATGCTTCACCTCTCCAGCAGCTTCAGAATCCTGCAGAAAGCGAGCAGCTAATAAAGGGAAGGAAGCCCAGGCCGAGCGCTGTGCAAGGCAATCGCCAAAGTGGCAGCGCGTCTAGCGTGTTATCTGTTGTGAAACCACGGACTGGCTGGAAGCCCAGTGAACTGCCGCCGTACGTTACTGCTGCTATGCCTCCTGGACAGGCGGCATCCCACTCAGGCAGACTCATCCTCATGTCCCCCCAACTCATTTGTGACTTTTCTCTCAGCCCGCCCTTAGGGCTGATGAGGCATGCTGGTGGATACCAAACACACACATGCACACACACAAAAAACCGTATAGATCCCCTTAACCCTGCCCTGCTTTGTGGTCCACACGCCAATGCATAACAGCCTAATCTCACAGCGCACCAGGGGCCAGCAAGAAATGTGTCACTCCAACCACCGGTCTGTTTGTGTGTGTGTGCGGGCGTGTGTCAAGGGAGAATGACTGTGGACAGCTGGCCCGGGCTCTATCTGATACACAGAGAACATTATCACTGCTGGTGGACTGTCTGTGAGAGATGCAGACGGAAGGTCCAGTCCCAGCATTGGAGGGCCGTGAGTGCTTTGGAATAGCCGGGAGCCAGTCACACTACACCTGAAAACATGGAGCGCTGCAGAGGACAAGCAGTACACAAGACAACACACACACAAACACAGCAATAAGGAGGATCGGATAATGAGGAGCCATCCGAACCGCACTTGTGTGCATAGTTGTCACATTCGCAGGAATATTGACATGGACGTGCTTAAGGGTAGACACACACGAGAACATGACTATAAACACACGCACACAAAACGACAAGAAGTGTTAGCTTGACTTTTGTAAAAAAGGCATTGGCTGTTTATTGTGAATTACATCAGCTGGCAGTGATTCTTATTGACAGAAATAAATCCTTGTTTCCCCTCTGTGCCCCACAGTAGCATGGCAGTGAACCTGACTCTTCATGTCTAACATGGCAGGAGAGTTACCCTTTGATACTGCTCGTGTCATTCATACATTATTCACCATTGAGGTCAAAAGCAAAAGCCATCTAAACGACAGAACACATATGAGATTGAGACCAACTGAACCAAGTGGAGTTTTTAAACAGTATAAAAAACACAATAAGTGTCTGTTCCTAGATGGTTAACCGTCATAACTTCTATGATGTTCTCTTTTCTTCACTACAACACTGTCTTTAAAAAACACACACACACACACGCGCTTGCCTGGTGGAGCATTCTGGGAAATCTCAATAATGTCCATACAGACTTGTGCAAGAGATCTCTGTGTGGATATCAAAGCTATACACTATACTGTTCATATAACAGTATTCCTGTGTCCATCAAATAGATCATTGACTGAGAAGAAACTCCAGTGAAAAATTGCACATTGTCTGAAATGTAGACAAGAACAACAAGAAATTATTAACACACCATATACAGTATGAGAGCCAACCGAAAGAGTCATAATCTGGTGGTTCACAAGAGGAGAAATACTTTTAAGAGTCAGAGTTAGCGTAAAGGCCAGAGTTCATACTGTTGGTGCATGACCCCAAAACTAGCACCACATTCCCCTGGCAGACCACCACCCTGGGGTGCTGAGCTTTACAGCAACACAACTGATACGAGAAGTAACTTAGTGGCTAGGTTCGTGTGCAGTGTATGAGAATGTTTACAGCCTGAAGAATAATTCAATAGAAGTGAATGGGAAATACTAGCATATGGACTTAAACAGTCATGGAGATTAAACCTTTAAGCTGCCAATTAGATGTCCATTCACATCATGCCTTTAGATAATCCTTTGGATGAGACAAAACATGTAGGAAATATTGCTCACTTTCTATGTAACATACTTGGTATGTTGGGAGTGCCTTGAAACGTACATAAATAGTTGACTTTTCAGAAATCCCAATTTATTTGACCATAGCTGTCAAAGAATCTCTTACTCAAAGTATAATGGGTTAAACTTCCTTTGGAAGTCCCCCAAAATACAGTTAAGGAGAGATGTCGAAAGGCTTTTTCCTATGTTGAGGTAGCCAATCATTCTATACTGCCCCCTGCCTGTGGGTCTGGTGACCAACAAGAACTGATACTAGAGTAAAATTAACATTATGTACAAACGGACAGGATGGGCTCTAAAATATTTATATAAAAACTAATCTGACACAAAATAAAGCATCAAAAATAGATCTTTGTACAAAATACATATCTTTTTAGAAAAGAGACTATTGATACCTCATAGTTGCTGTGCAGCGAGGAATCAGAAGACAACAAAAAAGGTTTTTGTCTGTTAGTTAAAAGGATCAACATTTAAACCTCATAACTGGCATATATTCTAAAAAATGAGAATAAGCTTAGCCAATAGGCTGTATATGATTACATTTCCCCTTTCCGATCACATATGGATTAACATAAGCATCTTCCTTTTATCCTTTCCAAAATGACATTGTTTTGTGTGTGCGCGTATGTGTAAGGAGGTGCTATTTGCACAGAAATCTGAATGACTAAATCTTCTGTATGAATGGGAATGTGTAGAGCTGTAACTCTGGAATGTGATAGTGAGGTTGCAATTTGAGTGGAATGAAAGGACCTTTGTGTGTGTGTGTGTTGTGTCTGTGTGTATGTATGCATATCAATACTGGGGGTGATACTTGGGGAACAGGTAGAGGTCTTTGCAGAGAGAGCTGATGAACTCTGACATCTCTTTGCAACGATGGTGAGCAGTTCCAGGAGCGTAACCCTCCCTTTCTTTGATTCGGCTATTAACCTGGAATGTCAGGGGAAAATGAGGAAAAGAGAAAAAAATCATTCTAATAAAGTAATATCCATTTTGTAAAAATTCCCCCTTTGCAGTAAATTCCAAAATTTCTGCTAGTGCGTGCTTAGATGCCTGCAATCACCTGCACCAGGATATCTGCCAGGTGTGTGTCTCTGGCACGGAGGCGAAGTGCTGCGTTGAGTTCTTGAATGAACCAAGATCCTTTTTTAGTGTTCCTCATGGCTGCTGTGCCTGAAAATTACAAAAATAGAACGTTTAGAAACTAATTTCCAGGGCATTTGGGTGGCATGGTGGACTGATATGACTGATAGGATTGTGCCCTTATAGGATTGTGCCCCAGTTTTTTTATTGAAACCCTGATGCCCTGATGCTGCTTCTAGCTTGCCCAGGTGGAGAGCTGGTAGGTGCATCAAGTGTAGGTGGATCTGAGGAAAACGGAGTGAACCTTCAAAAACAATATACTCACCTGAATTTTTGCTAAAAAAGTCTGTGACTCCATGTGTATAAGAGAATGCACACGGATGGGTCTACTGCCATATAATAGGCCCATGCAATTCTGGGGCTTTAGGTGAAGAGTGAATTGGATAAAAGGACCAAAAGTAGAAAAATTATACACCCACCCATCATCAACTGTTTATCCGGGGCCGGGTCGCACAGGTAGCAGATTTCAGCTTGGAACTCCAAGCTTTCCTTTCCCTTGCTACATCAACCAGGCCTGACTGGGGGGATCTCAAGGTGTTCCCTGGCCAGTGTGGAGATATAATCTCTCCACCTGGTTCTCTGTCTACTCCGTGGTCTCCTCCCAGCTGGAAGTACCTGTAACACCTCATTTGAGAGGCGACCAGGTGGCATTCTTACTAGATGCCTGAACCACCTCAACTGGCTTCTTTCTACTTGAAGGAGGACCAGTGGCTCTACTCTGAGTCCCTCACGGATGACTAGACTTCTCACACGATCTCTAAGGGTTCGGGCCAGCCAGCCTCCTGAGAAAACCCATTTTAGCGGGTTATGACCCAACTTTCCTGGTCATAGGGAAGAGTAAGAACAAACATTGACCGATAGATCGAGAGCTTTACCTTCTGGCTCAGCTCTTTCTTGCTAACAACAGTTTGGTAAAGCGAGCGCGATATCGCTCCAGCAGGTCCAATTCTCTGGTCCATCTTCCCCTCACTCAGGAATAAGACCCTAAGATACTTGAATTCCCTCTCTTGGGGAAAAATAATAAACAAAACACGCAATTACCATCAGATGATATCCGAGGGTGTCAGATCTGCTGTGAGCAAAGCGCAAATCCAAAGTGATTTTAATATTTGTTTTTCCTTCTTACATCTGTTGTGGAAAAATCTCAAAACCTATAGCTTAAAGTTCTTTAAAGCTGTTTCCATCACCCTTACTAATTGCATGCATATTTCTATTTTTTCTGCCATATAATCTCCACTGTACAATTTATCCTTTTGACGTGTTGGGCATAAAAACTGAAATCTTTAAAATTAAAGGGCCCATTTAACGCATCATGATCAGTCCCCATATAATTGGGGGGGACATGGACCTAGATGGAGTGTGAGGGATTAAGATCGGATGCCCTTCCTGATGCCCCATGGTGGGATCGAACCCAAGACAGCTGGCTTGTCATTTCCTACTGTTGAGCCACTGTGCCCCATTGTCTTTTAAATTGCTTCAATTTAATTCCCAGGTTTCATAATTCATGCAACTCCATAACAACCAAATCTATTACTCACTAAGTCTCTGACCTTTGAGGGAGGCAAAGCCACAGATCATATCAGAGCGCTGGGGAAGTTTGATCCTGGGCCTCCCAAAATCCTCTCTCTGTCTGGAATCATCATCACCCTCTCCTTCCTTTCCAGCATCTCTTTGTTCACAACTAGGGGAGCAGGTTCTTTCAGGCCCATCTATCTGCTCCACTCCACAGTCCATCTCCTCTACAAAGTGTGGGGTAAAGAAAGAAAATGTAACTTCAACTCTGATTCTCAAATCTCCTTAAAATAAAATCCAAAACATTTGGTCCTCATGCCTAATACCAAGAATTATGACTTGTAAAATAATTTCTAACAATGGGATTACAAGGGCTTAGAAACTTTGTGTGAGGGAGTAGGTACACCTGTCTCATTTGATTTTCTCATGTACTTTGTTTCAACTGTGAGATGTCATCCAGGATTTTTTTAATGTTTAGTAAAGATTCCAACTGGGGTGACTCCAGTAACCAAATGGTTACAGTGCATGGTACATAACCACAACATCCCTGGTTTGATTCAAATCAGTGACTATTGTTGTATGTCATACCCATCCCCCCCTTGATTCCTGTTTGCCACTTTACTATTCTCTATACAAAAAAGGCAAATGAATAAATAGATCAAGTTTTTTTTTATCAGACTGTAGGTCTACATAGAAAGGCAATTACTTTTAATTGCCCTGTAATGTTGCCAGTGCTTGCTTGATTGCTTGTTATGTCACAACAGTGACTGACAGTGAGTGATGGAGGGCAAAAAGCCTCACCTCCTCTGCAGGCCTGAATGAAGAACATCTTGGGTTTATTTTGAAGTAGGGGACAGTGGGCATTGTCAAATGCCTCAAAAACCCAGTCCAGCTGATATGGACAAAAAAAACAGCGTGAAAAGTTTGAATGTGAATTGTGCTGTTCTTAAACTTTATAACGTGTTCCTGCAAATAAACATTCACAAACGTACCTGCAGCAGCTGTCCATCTATGCCATACACAGCTCCTTCCACTCCATGGGACAGCAGACACACCACGCAGCTATCCAGTGTCTGGTGATCTGCTCTCCGTCGAAACTGCTCAATGACTGTTCGCATGCCCTACACATAGATTAGGGAAATAGTGAGAGGGTTTAAAATAATAGTGCATATCAAAGGACTTACTATGTGTACTGAAAGAGGAGATGGATGGGTGGCTCTGAGATAGGAAACGTGTTCCACCAAAAGGATCATTGGGGAAGACATTGAAACTCTACTTGGTTGACAGAATTACTAGCTAAATGCCTAAAATGTCAGTAAAACAGAGAGAACATTGTCACACCAAACCAATAAATGTAGAAGAGTTTCTTCAAAGACCATCTTGTCAAAGAGGCAAGATTACGGCTAATCAGACTTTACAAACATCTTTCATTAGCATAATGTTAAAAGAAAGGTCATTTGGGGCTTAGAAGTCTAAGTATAACAACAGTGCTGCAATGACTGTCAAAAACTGTAAGGTTTGACAGTTAGGCATATCTGTGTATGTATTTTACAGATGACAATTTGTATTTTATAACTTATTTTTAAGGTATCTTGTGGCTACTTCACCAATAACACAATTTGTCTGGACTTGTAAATGCATAGAAGAGCACAGTGAACATACATATCAGTGAGTATCTGCATCTTGTTACCTGCGCTGTGAGGTCCCTGTTGACTGTGACCATGTAATCCACCTCTGTGAAGACTTTCCTGAGAACCTCCTCATCTACCTCACCTCCCTTCCTAGGGTCAAGGTTAGGGGCAGTGCAGGGGTCAAAGTTTACATTGCTGATCACCAAAGCAAGGCCACGTGGGGAGGACCCCATTCTGTAAGACTAAAAGTAGGAAAAGGTGAAAATTAACAAATGGTTCAGTCTCCTTGGCCCTTGCTGTTTTTTTGGACACATTTAGAATAGTTACCGCTTTTGCCTGTGCCGCCAACATAAGGCTTGCTTAATGCATACACTTGGAAAATTAATATTTTTAAGACTCATTATTACAATTTGGATTTCTCTGCAACCTAACTTTGAATAAGCAGTTGAAGATGGAATAATGTATTTCTCCATAACAGCAGGGTTAACGATGTTTTTTTCCCTAAATTTTATCCCCCTTTTTACCACCCGAATTCCCTGAGTTGCCTATGGCTGTGTCGCTTTGATGCCCCTCTTGAACATTGACAGGAAGGAGGAAGCCATAGCATGTCTCCTCCAAGTCACATGACGACTAGCCCTCAGTACTTCACACATCGCGGTCTCATGGGGAAAGCACAATGCTTAGCTGTCGGAGGAGAACGAAGCAAGAGTACTTTCCGTTCACTTAAGTGTGAGCGTACGTAAGGGCACACTAGCAAACCTAGATCCTTTACCAACCTTTATCCAACCTAAACCCAATATCTATGTGAGACTTAGCCAATTATGCCCCACTAACTATGGACCTCTAGCCATGGTTGAAAGTGGCGCAGCCGGGATTCGAACACCCAACAGTGCAGATGCACTGAACATAGATGCCTTAACCCCTACGCCACCGGAGGCCCCAACAATGTAATTTTTAACATTATTTCTCCAGCCTTGGAACACACACACACGCACACAAACATGCGCGCACACCTTAAAATAAATGAATATCATAACTCCGCGGGGAATCTTTCGTTGGCGGAAGCCCTACTGGTGTCTGCCTAGAAAAGTTTTAATATGAAAATCTTAAATTGTACTGACATATTTTAATGTGCAATTTTTTTATGGAAAAGTTGATGGAAAGTAAATCAGTGTACTGATTTAAATTTTTTGCATAGATAGGTACCTTTTGTTCCTGACATATGCCATTGGCACAATATAGCAGACTGTGTTTCTGCAAACCTGTTCCCATGATTTGGTAGAATGACGTATTGTACCTGCTGATGGTGAGAGAGGTAGAAGTCATGAGTACAGGGAAGCACTGGAGTAGTGATGGGACTATCAGCATCCAGACTCATCTCCATTGACTCTAAACACACACACACACATACACACACACACACACACACACACGCACAGTTTTAGTAAAGTGTTTTTTGCAGACTGATGTCACCTGTTTGAGTGACGAAACGTTTCTAAAATTAACCTCTGATCCAATTGAGCCTATTTACCTATTTTTGTGTTTTTTTCCCTTGCATGCTGCCACTAATAGTGGTATAACAACTTTTGTGTTGATTGGTGAATGAGTAATAGCTGGGGCTTGATATTTACTGGTGCCAAGCGAAAGCAACCAGAGCTACCAATAATCTCACTTATCTCAGTGATAAATTCATAAATACAAAAACTAACTAGATACTTCCCATACATAAAGATCTCTAGTTTCTAGCAATTAAGTGTTGTCAAGACAAAGTACATATGGATGGCATATAAATGAGCAGAATGATTCAATCACAACAGCACCAACAAAACAATATCTTTCCCAGATCGCACTCCTGGTTTCCAAAGTAACATAAGAATACTATGGGAGAAAAAATCTGAGGCAAAGTAACCCATCTGACCTTCAAAGTTAGCCACTTAACCATATCACTCACCATATGTCCTTGGTCTCTTAGCTGCAATTACCTCTTGTGTGGGAAGTGGGAGAGTAGAATCCACAAACCTCTACAAATAAAAATCGCGCATAGATTATTAATTACAATATATGACTAGTTGGGTAATAACAAGAAAATTTGAGTGGTTATGGAGTGTTCAGTTCTTTTGTGGAAGCAGGTGTGGGGGCAACTGTTTGTAATAAGAACAAGACTACTTGAATAAGATAAGATATTCCTTTATGAGTCCCCCAAGGGGAAATTACGGTGTTACAGTAGCAAAGCGGAAAGCACAATCAGAATCACCAATAGGCTACAGTCCCTGCTGTTTCAAACCTGAACAGGGAATCCAACCTCAGACAGACACGATCTGTGACACTCACTTCTGTCTCCACATCATCTTCTCTGTCATTCATTTTTTTGGTATTTTTATTTTCCTCTTCCATGTATAAGTCTGTCTTCTTTAATAACGACTCTAAGAGTAGGCAGCTGTCTGTGGCTTGGATTGGGCATGACATGGTGCTGCTTTCCTCACTCTTGTCCTCTCTGTCTAATGGGGGTGTCTGTGGAAGATAAGATATCTGTAGACCTTGTATGTGAATGAGTGTATGGGAAAAGGATGTCCGTTTTTAATTGTCTAAACATCTGAGTAACTACTGACAGCACTAGGGTTATCTAACGGACTCGATTCTTATAGAAATGTTCATGGACAAAATAAATGGTAATCTTATTTAAAAATTAGTGAGCACTCCTATCATCTTTACTATTCTTTTCTGGTGTCTGCACTATCAACTACCCTGGCTCTACCAAAGGATCACAACTTTGTGAGTTCAAACAAGTGAGAATAAGTAGTGTATGTGAATACATGTGGTCTGGGGTAGCTTCGTGGAATGAGTCCTCACCTTTCCATTACTCTCTCGACCATCTTTCTCTGGCGATTGTTTGAGTAGAGAATATAAGTGCTGTTGCTGAGTCTCTATGAGAGCCGAGCAGAAGCTGCTAAAGGCTTTGGGGCCCCGCTTGGGTAGGAGGAAAAGCAAACGCCAGTTGCGCATCTGAGACGTCTGCTCAATCTAAGGTAGAACAGGAGAACTGATAAGGTATAAATAGAGGTCATCCACAAAGACAGCTACTATAAATCAAATTCTGTGATTGGGTATAGGCAATACCAGAATGCTCTCTGCCATCTCATCCGTTAGAATGTCCTCTGCCTGCAGGGACTGAACGAGAAACGCGTCCACCACCATTTCTTTGCAGAGAACGGCAGAGTGCTTACGCAGGGCGAGTTTGTCCCTCTCCTGCATCCCACAATTAAACATTTTGGGAAGATTGACAATTTGCTGGGAAAAGACACATATCATTGTAAGGCAGGCATGCCATCACATATATAAACAACTTTTACGACAATTTAGTTGAAGGCACATTTATGTACGACGGAGGAACTATGATGGAAAAACTTTAGTTGTAAAGTTTTGATTCATATTCAGTTCCAAATGCTACCGGTGCAATATACTTCAATTGCTATCGTGACTGTTAAACATGGTGATTTCTTATGATCTGACGTTGTATTGTATCAGGAAGTTAAGATTCTGTCAAAGTTTCGCGCAGCACTGACACGGGTTTTTCTCACACCTAACACTGAACTCGAATAGCTTTTCCAGTGAACGACGGTTATCTATGCAAAAGCAGGTGCGGGTAAAACAATAAGCAGTATATTCATGGCAATACGTTGAGTAAATACATACACTTGTCGAATAAGAAATGTAAAAAGGCCATACGTTAGGAATCAAAACAGCAAGATCCTGGTTGGCTAACGTTAATTAGGCTAATAGCTAGCTAACGTCTGAATGCTCTATGTCCCCCATACATGAAGTTACAGAAATCGATATTTTCAAACTTACGTCGGAGCCTTCTCTTGGTTCTGTGACTGCAAACTACACCAAACAGAAAGATACCGTGACAACGTGTGTATATTATATACACTATTCAGGACAAAAAGACAACATCTTGCCTCAAATCGATGAAAATGACTTCCGCGGGCAACGCCACCGAAGTAACGTTGAAAGGAGGGGTTACAATTTCATTGTTTGGAATTTAGGCCAATAAAAACACATTAAATTTTGACTGACGTATGCAGCAGCAAATGAAATAGCTCATGGAGTGCTTTCCCACAGACTGTAAAAGAGACTAGGAAATTTCAAATTTGAAACTATGTCCCGTGTAAGGGATTATCGTATTGATTAGGAGTTATAAATAAATAAATAAATAAATATATATATAAGGGTTGTCATAACTGTACATGACTGTATACAATAAGAGGTGATAAAACGCAATGGTCCAGAGATGTATGAGAGATATTGAAATAATGTTATTTGTTTGGAAGGAAAGCAGTAAACTATTAAAATCCGCCTCCCTTCATTCATC
>OMLC01044117.1:0-10965 GCA_900302585.1 Regalecus glesne
ATCTCACAGTTCTCCATCTCTGACACTGCATGTGACCTTTGCTTTCATGGTAGGGACTACGCTAATGATCAGTCACCGTTATTTGTGCCCCACCTTATTTTATTGAAGAGATGCTTTCCCTCAATGGCTCCAATACTGGTGGATTTTGCGACGTGGGCCACAATAGGCTTTTTTTTCATCGCATGTTTTCCGCAAGTCCCAAGAGTTTAATCCGAGACGAATGTGATCCTGTACACATAGAAAGCATTCGGATGTAGGTCACCATTTCCAGTGATTGCAGGTTTCATTGCAAGACTGTCATAGTTTGCTTGCCTGTGCATTATGGCAGAAGGAGCACATGAGGAGATAATGCGACAGTACTATGTGTGCTTCGGAGAAGGAGCGCTGATCATTGTCATCTGACATTGTAATACTGAGCAGTATCAAGCTATATCAGACCTTTAAGATAAGATGTTCCTTTGTTAGTCCAATAATGAGAAATTGGCAGTGTTACTAGTAGTGACGTGGAAAGCAGAACAGAGGCATAAAAAAATTCTGGGGACACTCCAAAGTGCTGACTGAAAGAGCTGTGGATTGACCCACCACTCCTCCGATTGCTAGTCAACCCGGGCTACCTGCTGAGCTATGCTAGCCCTATAATAATATCTTGGTTTTGACACCGTCTCAACTGGGGATGTGAGTTGCGCATGTACGCAGCTGATTCAGATCAAGTAATGACAGAAAGCAGCGTTGGTCGAGCGAGGTAAAGAATGAATGAGGAGAGGGAGCAGTGAGTGCGAGGCCATTTGGAAGGTTTTGAATCACCACAACTAAAAGGGGTTCTTCATCATGCAGACATAACCGTGCACAAAAAACCTTTAGGCTGATAGATGCAATAATTTTCTAAATTAGATAAGCCTTGGACAGATGCACATACAAACACACACACACACACACACACACACACACGGAACCACATGCATCATCCCCTTGGGGCTACTGCCTGGTGGAGATAATTATGAATCACATCTTTTAGAAGAAAATATGTCATTTTAGAAATTTCATCTTCAGCACTATAAATAGAGATTTAAATGTAGACTGGATCACTAGGGCTCTGATATAGCATGTAAATAAGGGTGGGATTGGAGCAGGGTGTGTGTGGGTGTGTGTGTGTGCGAGAGAGAGAGAGAGAGAGAGAGAAAGGGAGAGAGAGCAGAAGAGAGAAGCGAGGCATGAGAATAAGGAAAGACAGATAAAATGAGTTTGAACGCATATAGGCTTCAATAAGCCCCTGACCGTGCTCTTGTGCCTGCTGATTGTTGTCCACATGCATCAAGGGTTGAAGAAGAAGGGATGAGGCTGTGTAGAAAGGAGGGTGCGTCCATCAGTGCACCCCTGATGTCAATACTTCTATTCATAGCCGCTCGTCCCTCAGCGTTTATGAGACGCATCACATTCAGGGGGAAAGGTGTAGCATGTCACCCCAATTAACACCTGAACTTCCCTTAACGCTCGAAACAGGAATGAGTTGTATGCAGAGGCAAGACAGTTATTAATTAAGCCTCACAAGCCAGACGCGGGTGAGCTGATCACAGCACAACCACCGTCTGGTCTCTCTGCCCCTTCACTCTGCCTTCAGGAGGGCAGTTCCTCCCTGCATCATGACAAAGACCCCGCCCAATCGATGGGCATGCACTTGGCAGCTGCGGAGATTAAAGTCTCTTCAATTTTTTAAAATCAAGACTTCAAGCACATAAAGTTAAAATTAGTGAGCATGCATCAAGACAAAGATAAAACCTGTTTACATGCCTAGGTAGTTATTCAGCAGTAGCCAACTTGTGGCTACTCTTGGAATTTTTTAGGGGTCAAAGATGGGGCAGGATAGCTCAGTAGGCAGAGTGGTGGTCTGGCACTCAGAAAGTTGCAGGTTGGATCCCCGCTCATGCAAAGATGTGTTGAAGTGTCCTTGAGCAAGACAGTGTTCTCCTAACTGATCTGGCTTGTGACGGACTGGTGACCTGTCCGGGGTGTTTCCCCACCTTTCGCCCAATGTGGACTGAGATGGGCTCCAGTTACCCCGCAACCGGACTTTGGATAAGTGGTCGACAACGGATGCATGGATGGGATCAAAGATTTTGCCCCCTTTATAAGTCAAATTGCTGCTAAATTGTTTTTTTTTTGCTTTTGAAATATGAACAGCAGCTGTAAATGAATGGCATATATATATGTAGTAATAAAAATGGTGCTTTAGATTTAGTATAGTACACTTTGATAGCCCCAATGACATGTATGCACGTATAGGCATAGCCCCTTAACATAATTAGGTAATGTATGCAATGAGGGATGCTAAGTGTTGCTAGGCCTCGGTAGCTCGGAGCACTCCCTTTGAGAACTGACAAGCCAGATATTGCGGGTTTCAAACCCAACATGGGGTGTCCGTAAGGGTATCCAGCCATAATACACCATGCTCCATCTTAAGTCTGTGTCCTCCCCCACAACATGGGGACTAGTGGTGACATAACAGTGGACCTCGTATAAGTGAGGCTGTCTGTGGGATGATTCTCTCTCTCTCTCTCTCTCTCTCTCTCTCTCTCTCTCTCTCTCTCTCTCTCTCTCTCTCTCTCTCTCTCTCTCTCTCTCTCTCGTCCCTCTCTCTCTTTCGCTCATATTTGTGGCTTTCATAAATCACCGGGAGCAAATGCTGGGCCTTAAAAGCAAAGTATGGTTAACACATTTGAAACTCACATTATGTGCCACATTTAACGTGTGTGCAGATCCACCGCACGCACACAGCGGACCTATTTAAAGTTTCACAGTTATGAAACAATCCGTGCAATGCAGGCATGGACATGCTCCCCTGATGACAAAGCAGACTATTCTTGCAGACTCATGAAATATAATCTAGAAGCCTTCGCACATAAATGCGATCAATCCTCCACAGGAATCTGTTGTCGGATAAACCACCATAAGAATGGAACCTGCGTCTTCTCATTATGGGTTGACCCCCACAGACCTTTGGGACAACTATTCTCTACTTGAAGCAGATGCATTTTATTTTAAAAAGTCATCATTTCTCTGTAAATTGGAACCTCCCCCATGTAACAGCGTAGCTCAGGAGGTAGAGCGGGTTGTGTTGTAATTAGAGAATTGGTGGTTCAATCCCCAGCTCCTTCAGCAAGTATGCTAATGTGTCCATGAGCAACACACTGAGCTCCTAGCTGCTTCCCGCGTACTTCAGCTGCCCACTGCTGCTATACAATTAAATGGGTTAAATGCAGAGAACAAATTTCAGTGTAAGAATACAACGAGCAAATAAAGTTTTTTTTTTGTAAAGCTTTCAATAACATCATGATCTGAACATGACTGATGGCTTACTAAAATGAAAATGGTTTACAAATAAAAACTTACCACATGCCTAACGGAACAACATTTTAAGCCCTGATATTAAGAAGACTTCTTGGTTTGGAGCTGTACAAATCATGCTTGTTTAGATTTGTGGGTAATTGCTAGAGAAGCTATTTACAAGGTGCTTAAGAATGAGCATGTCATGCCCAGACAAAGTAAGAGCATCACTCGCTCAAAACCATTTCACGACTCATCCTCGAGTTTTGATGTCATGAGGAGATTTATGACTTGTATTAATTCGACAAGACCTATAAATCACCTGAGGCTACTGCAATCACAGAATAACATAGGTGATTTATAAAACGGGAGTTTCTATTCAGTATTACCAAAGATTCCTGGCAGCCTGCTTAAACCTACTCGAGAAGGCCACCAAATTAGTACCATAAGGGCTTGTGGAATTTTGCGGATCAAACGGAATTACCTTAAAATAGCCATCATTGAATATGAGAAAACAAATTTGGACATCCAGGATTTAATGTCAGAAAACCAACTTGGGAGATTTGCTAGGCCACAAGGATCTTAAGGCTTTGGTGGCATGTATGACTGTGATCAGGAAAGAAATGGTAAAATGCATGATATTCAATAACCCGGTTGAAAGGCATCATGCATATCAAGAACAGGAGGGGGGCAAAAACGGAGCCTTGAGGGACACCGCAAATTAACTGAGCCTCTGACAAAGTAGTTGCCTAGAACATCAGAAAGGTTTCTGTTGGAGAGTTATGAGTATCAAGAAACAAGAGTTAAGCCCTTGATACCCAAGCCTCTAAACAATGTAGGAGGATTCTATGATCAACTGTGACAAAGGTAGCACTCTAGTCTAAAAGAACTAAAATGGAGCTGTCACCTCTGTCTACTGTGAGCAATATGTTATCAGAAATCTTAACTTGCACTGTCTTGGTTGAATGAAGTCTATGAAATTAGACTCAAAACTCTTAAAAATGCTATTCCTCCTCTTGGCTTGTTCCCTGTTTCTCTGAGTGTTCATATAAACACACACACACACACACACACACACACACACACACACACAAACTGTATCAACTTTCTCTGATAGCCAGCACTTATGTTTTCAGTAATTTGAGGATTGGACACAAGAGCTGATTTTTTGGCAGATACTCTAGCCATCACAGTTTTGGTCTTTTTGAAGTTTTCGAGGTCATTACACCTGCCCATTTTTCCTGTTTCCAAGACATCAACAACTGATTATTCACTTGCTACCTAATATATACCATCATTTGACAGGTCCCATTGTAAGGAGATAGCCGATGTTAATCCCTTACCTGTCAATGGTTTTAATGTTTTGGCTGAACAGTATATATTTCAGAGAGGCCACAAATCATATATGAAATTTTCATATCGACAGTGACACTCCGGTGTATTTTCTTTTTTCATTTTCACATATTATATTTCTGGATGACTCATGTAAATCTACACAGAGATAAATCGCAATAGCGTTTTACCATAGAGGGTTCTTACTGTAGACATATGATTAAGAGTACTTCAGTTTCAAATGTTCATAGTGCATATCGACAAAAATAGAAACTCCGATATCTTTGAAAATTGCCACTTTTGATCCCAGCATGCTAAGAGCTACAGTACGCTGTGAATACAATCGTCTAGACACAGAACGACTGAAAGGTTGAAAGTAAGGTTTCACAAATATAGGCACAATTTTACCTTGCAACCAGTATATTTATTGTGCGATGTCGGCCTTACATTGGATGGTTCAGCCTATAAAATGAAAAATAGAAATGAGATTTCCTCTGGGAAAAAGAAATGTGCATTAGCTTAAGGTGCCGGCATGGTGTTCACAGCTAAAAGCAGTATTATGAGTTACATTGACATCAAGACTCCTGAGCAATCATCATAAAATTCAACGTTTCAACATATCAAAATCGTGTAGGTACACTTTTTTGTTGCTCAATACTTTATACCGTTTAAATGAAGTTTCAAACTTTTAAAGTGAGTAGAAATAGATTGATTTCCATGTTTTTGGATGAATAAACCAATTAAACCTAAGATTATAATGAGCACATCAGCTTGCAACTGGCCCTCTAGTGAAGAGTGACGATAAATATTTTTCACGCTGATATGTTTTTTTGCTAAAGTTCCAGTCCAATGCTTTAATTTAGTCTGATGAGTTTTAATACATTTAATGAGATTTAATGCAGTGGTGGCATAGCTCTGGAGTTAGGATGGTCGACTAGTCGACTATTGGTTTGATCCCCAGCCCTTGCAGAAAGCATGTCGAAGTGTCATTGAGCCAAACACTGAACCCCTAACTGCTCAAGCCATTAGATGGAATGGCGATCGTCCAGAGGGTTTCCCACCCTTTTGCCCGTTGAGCGCCGGGATAGGCTCCAGTATGACACCATGACTCCACTTTGGATAGATGGTTAATATCGGATGGATGAATGGATGGATGGAGTTGTAATGCAGAATAACCGTGTCAGGATTATCCTTCTCTTCACCTTCAAAATTATCACATGATTTATATTAACTCTTTAAACTCCAGCGATCTGAGTACAGCCTTTGCTCTCTGTTCCCGAGACTCTATTGTTAGCTACACAGTCTGATATCGATGTGTCAGTGTTGCTCCCACATCATAATTAACGATGCTCCAGATCCATCATTATAATGTTGTTGGTCTGCTGTCTGTCTGTGAATGAAAAAGGGAAAAAAAGGCTGAAAAAATATCAAAGCCCCACCTCAACCTCACCTAAAGTTGACCTAACACCTACCACACTAACTTTAACGAATAGCTAACCCGCGCAAACGCACGATCTAACGTCACCACTGTCTTTTTGCCCGAGTCAAAAGGGGATGACAGCACAAAAAACATGGCTGGTCCATTGTAATGATGATCCTGGAGCAATATTAGTTATGATGTCGTAGGAACAACACCATCATGGGGATATTAGATAGACTGTTGATAGCTAGCTAGCTCGTTAATTTGTATGATGTTAATAGGCTACTATTATAGATTTGACAAACTGACTGATGATGACAATTCAGCGATGTTCTAATCAAACTAGGATATAAGATGATGTAACCTGGGGGGTATGGCATGGCTCAGTGGGTAGAGGGGTCATCTGGCGGGTGGAAGGTTTCAGGTTCGATCCCAGCACCTGTCTCGAAGTGTTCTTGAGCGAAATACTGTTCCCCTAATTGCTCCACCCTGTGATCGACTGGCAGCCTTTCTGGGGTGTAGCCACTTTTTGCCCTATGAGAACGGAGAGCAGTTCAATGGTTTAGTATGAGTGATGTTCTTACTTGCTTTTGACATGACATGATCATTCTTAAGCATTACATCAACGAACTTTTAGCTAAAAAACATGAGATGTTTTAAATCTGATTTGCATTGTACTGCAGGGGATTGATATTCTTCCTGATCAGCGCTGACACTAAAGCAACCAAAGTAGCTGATTGTAATCTCATTTTATCAAGGGTCCTAAAGACATCAATATCTCCAAATAACATTTTCCGTCCTGCAGGGGTGACTTACACAAGCTCTATCCCATTACTTGGGATACGTAGTTATTTTAAGAGTCCAGGGATGCTGTGTTCTTCCTTGACCCATATCTGTTTAAAGAAGAAGTGTCAGGTACTAGAATAAGGATTCAGCATATTTGACTTCGGCAGCAATTGAGCAAGCAACCGAGTAACCACTTGCCAACTAATCACACTTAATGGTTTCTGCAAGAGAAGTCTAGCTACAACTTACAGCCATAACTCATGCAAATGATTTTTACTGCCATGTCTCGAATTTTCAGCAAGCTGTACTTTCTGCCCTTCGCATCCATGCATTGCTATAGGGCATCAGATTTAGTTCTAAAATATGTTTCTGCCACTTTAATTACTTGGTACCACTTGAGCCTATTAAATGTTGACACGTGGTCAACATTGCTTAATACCTATTAGACAATAAAAGCTCAAAAAAGAGGCTAGGATTTACTTCAGTAATTAGATCATCCCGTTGGTTTGAGGACAAATTGGAAATCTTTTATTTCTTCCTGTATTTCTTATGGATCTTTAATATTTTCTGCCCCTGACTCCTGTTTTACATAGAATAGCATTGAAGAACATACACATTATATGTTGTGAGCCGCAGCCTTGGCATTCCTGAAGAAACCAGTTTAGGAATGTGCTTCATTAAAAAAAAAAAGGTGCAAAGTAAAGACAGATGGCTGACAGTTCCCCACATCAAGGTGCAGTCTCAAAACCACAGCTCTGGATGAGCTATCTGTGTTGGTGGCCTTGCTGCAACGGCAAGGAATAGGAGAAAAATAACTGGGTTTCATAAAAAGTCCGAGGGCTTCCTGCATATGTCAAGGTTGCAATGGGTGCCAGATTCAGGCACTTCCCTAGTCAGCTTTAATCAGTATGCCTTGTGATGGTTAAAATATAGGGCAAACATTGCCTTGAGAGCAAATGGCTTACAATCCAAAGATTTCCAGTTCAAAATCTCTTGACGGGTAATGAAGTTTGGGGATTAAGAGTGGTGCCCCTCCCACTTCTCCCAGCTACTGTTGATGTGCCATAGATGAAGGCAATCCTCTCATTATTAGATGAGGCAATATGCCTCGTCGAAACATTTAAAGATTGAAAAAGAGCGAGAGTGCTACAAGATAGAGAACTGCATCTTCAGCTTCCTATCCAAGCAAAGCCTGTGGTCCCCGTGTCACTGGTGCTAGGTTGCTTCATAGCCATGGATAGCGGAAGCCTCTGTTCTACGCTTGCAAACTCCCATGTGAGAATGTGTGTTGCTATGCAAAGAGAACGTTATGTTGCTAAAAAGAATCCAATCAGATAGACAGACAGACGTATATATAAATAGAAGGATGGATGCAGATGTACATACAATCAATCCATCCATCCATCCATCATCAGCCACACATCAGCAGTCGGTGTGTGCTGGAGCCTGGTGGTGATCTGTGACGAGGTGGGGAAATACGCTACAATAGTTACCATACCATCACAGGGCTTAATCATCTGGGGGTTCCTTGTCTTGCTCAAGGACACTTCAACACACTTTTTGCAGGGGCCAGGGATTGAGCCACCAATCACAGTAGATACAGCAGATCGATGTTATATGCATGGTAGATAGATACATTAGATACATCAATACTAGCCTGGTGGACAGACAGCTGCATACACGTGGATACACACAGATAGGTAGATACAGTAGATACAGGATAATATGAATGATAGATACTGCAGATAGATTGGAGGTGGGTGGACAGATGGAGCGATGGATGGCGAGCTACAAACAGCTGGGACAATGCTAAGGGCAGGCGGATAGTTATGACTGATAGATGCTTTAGATGGATATGATAGATGGCTACAGATCTCTAGTGAGCCAAGCCACTCTTGAAAGCATCTTCCTGGAGCTTTGCCAGACGGTCCTCGCTTTGCGAGGCAAAGTCGGGGTA
This sequence comes from Regalecus glesne, assembly GCA_900302585.1. Classification (NCBI taxonomy): domain Eukaryota; kingdom Metazoa; phylum Chordata; class Actinopteri; order Lampriformes; family Regalecidae; genus Regalecus; species Regalecus glesne. The sequence continues at coordinate 8,817 of OMLC01044117.1, forward strand.
ACAACTGATTCCTCCTAATTGGAACAGGCACAGCTGTGCTGCGCTGCATCGATTCCCCTGCTGCACACACAAATCCAATTTTGCTCGGGATCATTACAGGTGGAGATAATCACTCTTAGATGAGTCACGTTCGGAGGTGCGAGGAAGATGTAATCCCACAACCAAGTCATCGGAGGAGCCGTTAATGAAAATGTAATTGTTTGTTGTTACATCCGTGTGACACGTGTAATGAGTAGTGTCTGTTATGCAGAGGGGACTAATGAAGGTGCTTATTCTCTCTCTTTAAAGGGGGATGACTTCGTCTTCAACTGTAACAGCAAAAGGTTGAAAAATAAGAATCTGGATTCATTGCTCAGATTTGATCCTGTGATAATTGCAGAGGGTGGTGGGAGTCCAACTATGAATACTGCTCCGTATTTGTGGGTTTGTAGTACACTTACAATCAACTCTGCCCCTCACCATCCAGGAAAGCCAACAGGTCATCTTTGGCATCCTCCCTGGTTAATTTGATGTGGGTGGGCTCACAGTTAATGTGAGCACAGTTAAGTTAATGTGCTCAGTGAACTGTGGTATGTTGTGAGATTTACTTTTAACCCAGGTGTTTTCCACATACCTGACCCAATAACTAGGAGGTGTCCCTGGACACCCTTATGTGATTCCCTTACCTGGATATTTGGACATGCATCAAGACATCTCGCCTACATCCTCCACGCTCCATCTAAGTCTATGCCCAGGTCCACAAAGTGAGTAGTCATCGTGACCTGTAAAATTTGACCTCTCATAAGTAACGCAAGAAACCCTAGAAATCCATCCATCCATTGATCCGTCCCATCATCAACCACTTATCTCAAGTTGGGTCTCAGAATCACACTGGAGCCTATCCCAGCACTCAAAGTGGGGAAACACCCTGGACAGGTCATCATTCCATTCCACCATTCCATCCCAGGGCTCAGGCAGTTAGCGGTTCCATGTCTTCCTTAAGGACACTCTGACGTACCTTTTGAAGGAACCGAAGCTCGAACCATCAATCATCCAATTACTAGAGGACCTCCTGAATTATGCAGCCAACACTGGGAATAACTCCAAATATCTGCTGAGAAGTGAGGGACTAGCGTGGTCAGACAACGATCCATCACTGACTGGATGGAAAACTACAGTAGATATAATGCTCATGATGAGGGGCGTTGTGTAGGCTGGGCAGGTGAGACCAGGCGAGATGGATGGCGTAACCAAGGGAGAACACAATGGGCATGACAAGGGGAGATGGATGTTGCAGGCACCTCCCATGCAACAACCCAATACTGCATGCAGTCTTGAAAAGAGCCTTGACGTGAGTGATTAACAGGTGTGTGTCTGGCAAAACGGAGTGAATCAAACTCAACAATGATGCACAGCTGCATGAGAGTAAACACACTCCCACTTTCACTCACAGCGCTATGCAGCAGCGGAGTCAGAGATTTTATCCCTGCAGAGGTTTACAAGGTTACTCGTTTATTCTGCAAGGGTGCTCCCGGAGTGCCGAGATTTATGGGAATGCATTGATACACAAGGCAAAACTCAGTAACGATATAGCTGTCAGCTTGAGATATAGCCTGCCTCCCCACAGCAAATACCTCCCTGAATTCAAAAGTCCACCCAGCATGCTGTGATACAGACGGTAGTGCGAACATGGACACGGGTACAATCTCCAGGCAACGCTTTGTCTCTTCAGGGTGAAACAATAAATTGCAGACAGGAGTGTGACTCACCTCAGCCAATAAGAATTGAAAGGAAAGGAAAGAAAGACACTTTATTTACTCCTTGTGTTCCTACAATGAAATTCCTCCTCCATGTTTAACCCATCTTGTCGTGTAGAGCAGTGGACAGCTGCAGATCCGGGGAGCAGTTCGGGGTTCAGTGTCTTGACACTTTGACGCACATTCTGAATGTGCTCGGGATCAAAGCAGGGACTTTAAATTAAGACAACCTGCTCTGCCTACAGGGCCATGCCACCCCTACAAAAGAGGGAAAAAGCAATAGAAAATTAAATAATTACAAAAATTGACATACTAATCCCAGTTATCATATAGTGAAATAAATGTAAAATGATTGATACCAGTCAAAAAGCCGTTGCCTTACCAGGTACTGAGAGTTCTAGCTTTAGAATCCT
>OMLC01044119.1:0-11309 GCA_900302585.1 Regalecus glesne
ATATATGTTTTCTAGATTGTGGGCTGATAATACCCGTCGTGACAGATGCAGCGTCGTGGTGGTGGAAGAAGAACACAAGTCGATGGTTGTTGAAAACAGAGCGCAACAGCTGCGAGTGGGCAGGCCTCATGCACAGAGCTAAAAATGGATGACAACAGTGCACAAAATCATAATGATTACCCGGACACACTGGCATCACATGGAGAGGAAGGCTGTATTTAAACATACTAGTATATATTCACCACGCTCTGTATGTGTATGCGGTGGCCATCCGCTCATTGCCGTCACAGTCTCAGCTAACGGTGGGCATTGAAACCCCTCCCCCGTACGGAGAGCGGAAAGCTGTCGAGCGACATCTGCACCGGGCCGGGGCTCCGAGAAGCAGTCATGAAAACTAGACGACTGCTTAGTATCCTCCTCCTCCTCACCTGAACATGATACTTGAAGTCAACAGTCAGACCTATCAGCAGATTTTACAAGGTAAGGTGCAACAACGTGCACGATAACAGTTGTCTTGTACCCCACCTATTTATTTATTTGTTTTGCTGCAAAAGCACACTGGCAGACGTTTAATGGTAGCCCGTTTAGCTCCGGAGCTAATGCGAAATCGGTGAGAGGAGTGTTGCGTGTGCTCCGTCCGCTTGGTGTGGTGGTGGAGGGTGTCGTGTTTCACTGTGGCTTCGTGAGATTTAATATCCTATAGGGCTCAAGTGGCAAAGAGACGAGCGAAATCGTGTGCAATGCAAACCTATGTCTACGAGGAAAGGTCTGGCATGGAAGTATAAGCCAGCTAGCCTGGCTAAAGAGTCTCAATGAGTTAAGAGCAGCGCAATTCTGTTTGACGATGTACACACCCAAAAGCCTTAGGATTGGCTCTGTGTTGGAAAATGCGAGGTCATTGATGGTGTAACGTTGTACAATATAATTCATTACACTAATTTATGAGATCATCATCATCGGTTGCAATATTGACTCCCGCAACCGCCGTTGCTTTTCAATTGGCGATTTGGGTTGATTTTGGCCCGATGTTTTACACTCAGGCCAAACAGTGACAGGTCAAACAATACGGTGTCCGCTATGATGGAAATCTTTTCCAAAATATATGATGTATATATTTACCGTCTTGTCCTTCGAGTACACCGTGTTATAGGCAGACAGTCCAAACTGTAAGAAGTCATTTCTATTGAATGATGTCACTGGGGATTTCTCCGTCACTCTCATGCTTGCTCCATTTCTAACCCACGATCAACCTTACTGGTACCACCAGCCAGGCATTTCTGAGTCCGTACCTGAACCTACACAGGATTAAACACTTGAACTTTCACTTGCATGCAACATGAACCGGAATTGGGCTTCAGTTTTGGCATTGCTATGGATAACTGATGACATCTACATTATTTATGTGTACTGTCTCCGTATCTCTACTATCTTCTCATGTTGACCAGCATCGTGCTCGGCAAATAAGCGGTTCTGCATAGTTTGTTTGATACCTGCTAAAATGCACTCTTTTATGACGTATCTGTTTCAGCGTGTTATTGACAGATCCTCTACAAAGGGGGTTTCCCTGCCGCTAATATTTCTCCATCTTGCATCTGCAGTTTACAGAAAACTGAACGTCAGTAGCACAAATGAACCACAATGGCCACAGCTTCTTCACCTATTTTGTAGCAGATTGTTCTGGTCTTACTTTTTGTTTTTCAAAGTTCCTTGTAGATGAGTCAAAGCAGTCATTACTTTTAATGTCAGTTATTGAAAATTTGCTCCCACAATCAGCTTTCACTCTATCCGTGAATCTCAGGTATCACTCCTTTGAAAATAATGTTTCCTTCTTATAAATCTGATTCTTCTGTTTGTATGAAAAGGGGGGAAAAGCTTGTGTCTTTAGTTTGAATTCCGACTCATGGGGCTCTCAGAGTATTGATATCTACTCTAATGTCCAGGTAGATCTTACATGTCATGATTAGTTCCCATGTTGTGGAGGTTGATGCAGACCTAGATGAAGTTCGAGGCGTTGAGGCCTGATGCTTTTTCTGATGCCCCGCAATGGGATCAAATCTGTGACGCTTGAGAAGGAGGAATGTGCTCTACCACTACGCTACTATGGCCAACGTCTCCCTGTTGAACTCTTAGCCTGTCTGTACCCTATATTCCTTATCAGCTCTGAATGCAGCAGCTCATTGGCCTCTGAATTACAGATAGTCTTCCAAAAAACAGCACCATTACTTTTCTCTGGTGGACTTTTAGTGGCGTATCAAGAATCAGGTTGGGGTCTTCCTTACAGTGGTGTTTAATTCTCTGTCACCCACATGCTTCTCTCTCTCTCTGAAGGTGGTTCTGTAGTTGGAGAGCCTGTCCCATGTCTGGAGCGTCTTAGTTTTGATCTGTAGAACAGCCTCTGTTTCTATTCCCGTCACTAAACCCTACCCCGCTTGCTCCTGAGGGGGTGGTGGTTCTACCTGACCCCTGGCCTTTGACCTTCCTTGTTAATAACATATCTTCATTTCCCCTGGGTGGCAGAGGTACTTTTTACGCTGCCATTGCTGTCTTTTAATACTATTGAAAACTAGTATTAGCCTTTCAGGGTTAGAGGGGATGCCTAGCCATCCTTCTTTCAGATTGTAAATCTTCTGCCATTATGGTGTCTCTCAGTTTGGAAACACCTCTTGTATGACCTGAGGTCATGTTCAAATTTGATACCAGGAACATGGCTGGACAGTGACTTCCGTGATTAGTGATCTGCATGTGAGGTGTCTTTTTGTGTGTTTATTCTTCCTACTTTGACTCTGAAATTTAATGCTTGAGCAACAATATAGCATACCCATTCATTTCATACACAAAATACCAGTATTTTGGGAGTAGACTTAATGCTAACTGTGTCGCACCAACATTGTGTGTCTATGCTATGGGAAAACTGTCCGTGAAACAAGTCTGATGGGAGATAATGAACTGTGGGTTGATTGCCTTCAGTACGTTAATTCATTAGATTCCTCAAATCCTTCATGTCTGTATAAACAGTCTGATGTAACCACGTGAATGCGTTTGGGATGGTGATGCTAGAGGCCTCTCTAGAAGGCTTTCTTTATCATTTACTGCTAAATTTAATATTAGTGTCCTCAGGGGTTCAGTGCTTTCACCATTGCCATGTTTCTATTCTCCAAGCCGAATAAAGTAACTAAATCTCTTCCAATGTGATTTCGTGACATCCACAGTATATAATAAAACATATGCAGGGCCTCTTTATCTTTTACACAAGAGTATTTATTGCTCCATATATAGGCAACAGACATGCTGTGGCTTATAGAGTTCAGAAAAAGCAGCACTGGATCCATTGGGAAGTATGGTTTGAACGTGACTTATGTGAGTCTGGATGAGATCTTAGTGCCATAATGCCTCAAATGCAAAGCACGGATGTTACAGTCATTTGAAAAAAATGGCTAGAATACACCAATGTCTGTAAAAATGTGTAAAGGGTAACAACAGTGCTGAAGATGTATGTTTGATGACATCACCCCAGCTGAGCTTCTGGCGAAATGCCAAGCCTTCAGCGTCAGAAATGAAACCCTTCCCTTCTTCATTCAGAACAACAGCTTACCTCAGATTTGAGCCTCACCAGACAATAAGCCAGGGTTTATACTGATTCACAATGAGACCTCGAATGTCTTCTAGAAAAATCCTTACTGGCACAACATATATGAGGAATTCCATCTGCTGATATTTAGATTTAACACGTTGGAAAAAGTCCTCTACACCAGCGTCAATGGGAGGTCCATTTTCATACATCACAATTAGTCCCAATGTTGTGGGGGTGGACATGAACTTTGATGGAGTGTCAGGGGGGGGGTTAAGGCTGGATGCCCTTTCTGATGCCGTGTGGGATTAAACCTGTGATGTCTGGCTCATCATATCCAAAGGCACGTATCCTACTGCTGAGCTAATGTGACCATTGTCAATCATGTTCCTAAATATATCGACTGGTGTGAGATGGGCCATTGACAGAAGCAACACAATGTTTGTGATAGGTGCAATAGGGGGATCTATGGCAGTAATGTGGGTGTATATAGCCATTTATTGGGAGGGTCATTGAAACCTCGGTACAGCTTACTGTAACTAGATTGTGAAGTGGGTGTCTGCAATTCTGTAGTAGTAAACAATGAGCCGGGCCTTTAAAAACTGTTTGTGGTTTGTTTGTCTTGTGACCCAACACTCATTTTAAAGAGGAAATTGAGCTTTTTTTTTCAAGCAAGCCTTGCCTTCTGGTCATGTGAGTCAGTCGGAAAAAAAGTAGTTGACTAATTGTTGTCCTATCAAGCCAGTTATCTATGGCCTGCCTAAAGTACACCAGCCTACAGAGGGGTTCCCAAAATCTTGTCTCATTATAATAAGTATTGGTTTTCTCACGGAACCTTTATCCAATTTTGTCAATGATAACATAATTGGAAAAGCGTCCTTCATATCTAAAGGACACTGGTGACCCTATAATTCAACTTTCTGACGTGACATACAATAACGGTGATCTTCTCCTGGCCACTTGCTGATGTGGTTTGCCTTTATACCAGGGCTGCCTAATTTGGGGCCTTGTTTTGGCTTGTCATGGTATTCAACAAGCTCATGCTTGTTCTCCTTTTGAAAGTGCTTTAAAATCCTAACCATATTCACTATAAAATGTAAATTTTGTGCAGCTAAAATGTACATATCTGAGATTAACAGAAATACTCTCTCTCTCTCCCCGCCGTTTTCATTTTTAACACAATTTTGTTTAAATATAATTTTCACACAACAGAATGGAGTGATTATCATAAGATATTGCTCATCTGACATATAGAGGGTATATTAATATTTTAACACACCCACGTGCACGCCCGCACACATACACACACACATTCCCACCTCCTCCTCCAGAGCCTATCACATATAATTTATAATCTCTGTAACTTTGGCATGTATGTAAATTTTATTTGACTTGTGCCATCTATTTATTGTAATGCTTTTGTCCATCCATCCATCCGTCCCACTGTACCAGAGTATAGTGACAATAAAGAGCATTCAGTCAGAGAAGTGCTCAAGTGCTGCGTGTGCTGTCACTGGTTACTGTGTCTGAGGTCACTAGCTTTGAGTCATCTAGTCAAGATTGAGTAATTGAGGCAGTGGCATAGAAATATAAAATGAAAATTAGAAAGTAATTGCAAGAAACCTGTATTTTTACAGAAATAAATCTATGAGTAGTTTGTCTCATTTGCAGACAGAGAGTTACTGTTTTGAAATGTTGTCATCTCTAACACATGAAACATTCACTCATTCTCTCAAAATACTGCAGTTAGGACAGAAAGGAGGAGGCACGTGACCTGCTATTTATGTCGGTTTCTCAAGCGGAAGTCAAATTTCCACTCTTAATTACAAAGGTTGGCAATGCAGTTGTTTTTAACTTGATTTTCTAAAGCACATTGAGTTGCTTCGTGTATTTTCTGTCAGAAACGTCTCGTGGTGGGCCTCCGGTGGCATAGGGGGTTAAGGCACCTATGTTCAGCACATCTCTACGTCATGCAGATGGGTGTTCCAATCCCAGCTGTGCCATTTCCAATCATGGTCAGAGGCCCATAGTTAGTGGGGCATAATTGGCTAAGCCTCACATGGGTTTAGGGGTTAGGTTGGATAAAGGATTCTGGGTTCGCTAATGGTCCTGTCACGGTTAAGTGAAGGGAAAGTACTCTCGCTTCGTTCTCCTCTGACAGCCAGGCGCTGTGCTTTCCCCACAAGACTGTGATGTGTGAAATACCAAGGGCTAGTCGTCATGTGACTTGGAGGTGACATACTACGGCTTCCTCCTTCCTGTTGACGTTCTAGGGGGGTATCACAGCGACAGGGCCATAGGCAACTCGGGCAATTTGGGTGGGGAAAAAGGGAATAAAATTTAGGAAGGGAAAATAAAAGAAAGGTGTTGTGGTTCCGGTTGAATATGTTTGTGCTCCATAAAAGAAGCATAAGGGTGTTTTAAGTCTTTGACAATCTTTTCTGCAAGTTAGTAAAAATACTATTAAGAAGAATAAAGAATGGTGTTATTTAGAAATTTTGTTATAGATAAGAACGTTAATTTGCAACTACAAAATATACATTCTAATGTAATTTCATATAAAATCAACGTTTACTTATGGCTCACAGACCTCCATTCAGATTAACATTTGGTCCTTCATAGGAAAGAACCTGGTCACCTCTGCTGAATACTAATCTCCTATATTCATGCCAGGCCAGAACAGATTCCCCCAACTAACATCCTGGTTGATATGGCTGAAATTATATTTACCAGAAAAAACCTGCTTTCTTCCATCAGACACATGAGATGGGTGCACACTTCACCTGCAAATATACCAATGTGGGTAAAATAGTAGTCCATTTTCATACTCTATTGGGTTTTGGAAAGGATAGATTGTTGACATATTTCTTATTTGGTATGATTCTGATTGTGATCTCCAAGTCTTTTCACAGTATCTCAACAAGTGTATTCATTCAACTGAATTCAATATGAAATGTGATAGTCACCATGGCAGGTTTTTGGACACATGGGTAATTTTTCATAGGATATACATTTGCACCACACTCTTCACCAAACCCACCGATAGAAATAGTCTTTTACACTTGTCTTTATGCATGTTCAATAATAATAATAATAATAATGATGATGATGATGATTCCCTTATCAGTCCCACAAGGGAAAATTTGGATTTCTCTGCATTTTTGACCCAACCTATTGTATAGGAGCAGTGAGCTGCCAACATATGATGCTTGGGGAGCAGTTAAGGGTTCAGTGTCTTGCTCGAGGACACCTCGACATGCTATATGCAGGACCGGGGATCGATCCTGCAACCTTCTGATTGCCAGACGACCGCTCCACCCACTGAGCTATCCCGCCCCATATAATCTAGATAAGGAAAAGACCCGTAGTCAGTTGAGACCAAAGATGTCACCTGTATGAGTAATAAAACATTTCTCCTTCTGATAGCTGTGTCCTGGTGAACTGAATTCCTTACCTGGATTTTTGAGCATCCATAAAGACAAAGCCCTGTTATATAGCAAATGGATATATTCATATATTCTCTCCAGTCTGAATTTCTTTTTTTTGATCTTTATATCATATCACTACAGAATAAAAAGTTCTTACTATTCTGTAGTGACATTCTTAGTTCACAATGTGTTCTTGTAAAATTCTAGAAATTCAGTTAAGAACTAAATATAGTCAAATCCAGGGGTTCTAAGTCCAATCATCATGTATGGTTTTCTAGTCTGCCTGGTAGTTGATTTCATTTGACTGTTGTAGGACTAAAACCTCCAAGACTGGAGGGTAAGATGACTGGAACAACAAGTAACCACATGGCGAAATAGAAAACCAGCAATACTGTTAGCAACCTGGGAGTGGATTGAGAGCCTCTAATTGATCAATTAATTACTTATTTAAAATCCTGTTCTTCTAAGTTGTTATATATTAACATCATTACTCCTCAATACTGAGTGCAGGGCCAATGTCTTATATGCCTTGACTGAATTCCTGATCCTCTGCTTCGGAATCTGTTTTCCTCTTCTAATTTTCCTTTCAGAATTGGAGCTCTTTTTATTAGATGATTAAGTTTATATATTAAAGAACTTGGACTTGATGGATTGGTGGGCTTCCTGACAATGTGAAGTAGAATATTTTGGAATAATTAATTATACGAGGAAGTAGAGAACTTTAGGAAATAAGTATATTTCCTTTCTATACAGAGTATTAATGGGTTAGAATAGTATTTAGTTTTTTAATGCTTGAACATTTTTTACATGTTATATAAGACATCCATTAAGAAGACACTTCATTCATTCATTTATACATACATACGACAAAAGGTGTTATCAGCATTTAATTCATCAAATTGTGTAGGAGCAGTGAGCAGCTGCATTGCCCAGGGACTATTACCTTGCTCAGGGGTACAGGCAGGAATATTACCCCTAACATGCATGTCTTTTTGTGGTTACAATGTTGAATCAGGCCTGATTGCTTGGTTGGAATCAGACTCATGAGCTTTCCTCTGTGTTTTTCCATGTTTACTCCTCTGATATCATGTCTATTTTAACTACCCAGGCAAACAAAAGCAGAAATTTGACAAACTGAAAAAAGCTGTGAATTTTATGTAGCATGGTTCTTTTTCAAAATGGATTGGCTGTATTGGAGTCAGTTAAGCAACATCAGGAACACAATGTGCTTCTGTGTGCTCCTCTGGTGAGAGGCAGGCTCTGGGGTGAGATAGATGGGCAGAGTGTACACAGAGGAGGAGGAATGTTGGGGGCTAGGTCTGGAAGACAGTGAACACAGACTAGACATGGAATTTGAAATTGACCCCAGGATGCAAAACATTGGTAACTGAAATTGTGCAGAAAGGGTGAGAAATCAACTCGCAAATGGTGGTGAAATTTGACTGATAGTCTATTCTCCACCACTTTGGCAAATAACCAAATCATCATAGCCATTATGTCATTATGTTATGGTGGCATTGTAGTTTGCACGAATGCCTCACAGTGAGAAGATCCTGGGTTCAATCACATATCAGGTCTTTTCTGTGTGGAGTTTGCATGTTCTCCCCATGTCTGTGTGGGTTTTCTTAGGGTGCTCTGGTTTCATCCCACCATCAAAAAGGTGCTGTTCCTTTACTGCAGGATGGGTTGAATGCAGAGGGGGAAAAAGTGAGTATAATGACTTATAAAGTTTCTTCCTCTTCTGTTCTTGACATCCAGATGGCTGATAAACAGCTTCAGCAGCTGCTAAGCAGCCAACTGTTTGGAGGTGCTGTTCAGGGCTGTTGGACATGGTGATCAAATATTTGAATGCATAAGCTGCTAAATCAAAACTTTCACTATTCGGTCACTAAATGTGAGTTTCATCCTGTTTTTAAAGCCATTCACTGCTCATTTGATGCGGTAGAATCCCTTACTGGCAAATGGTACTTTCCACCCTTTCCCCCTGGCTTAATATATGGAATAGAAACTCTGTGAGGAGAATTACAAAATACCCAAAAAGACACTTTGAGAAGAAGTGAGATAACCAACTTTACACCCGATCAACCAGAATACACAGCAGTGTTGTGGGACAGTGGCTTGTGAGTCACACAATTCACTTGTCAGTTTTCAACTAGCCGGCTCTGAATACCCTTACTCCAGGCAGGGGGTAGAGTAGGGCCAGTGCAACCACACTTTTTCTCACAAAAGACTTTCAAATAAATTTGAATGAAAGCCACAGAGCTATCACATGTTAGGTTTTAATCCAGATAAGTTTTTTAAATGCCTGTAAAAAATGATAAAAAAATAAAAAAAAGATTTTTCTAGGTAGTAATAATTTAGTGCACAGTTGTACTTTACTGGATAGATTAGGAGAAAGCTCTCTGATTCCTGCAATCATTCTTATAACACCCTTCTCATTGTGTTTTGGGGGATGTATCTGAAACTTTGATAGTAGACCGTCAGAGAGTGAGCCACAGACTGCCAGCCCACATCAAGGCTCCAGCACATTCCTGCTGTTTAGAAACTTCTCTCCTGCTGTGACAAAAGCTTTACAAGAGGTGACACGTCCTGAGTGTGATAATCATCTCAGGTATGCTGCTGAGAGACGAGCATGGTTTATGCCCCCGTCAGGTCTGTCTGACACTGCCTTTCCTGTCTGAATGCCAGATCCTGCTGTGCCCATACCATGTATGTCACCCTGCACTGTGTTAGTATAATACATTGGCCATTCATTTCTCTGCACCAAAGCCTCCCGGAAGAGCTCTGTTAAATTGGTCCAACTCAGTGGTGATGTGTGAAGACATCCATAGTGGGTTTGCAAAGCAAGTTTTTGACATGTAACTGATCTTTTCATTCACCCAATCACGTGCATACCCCATCTATCTCTACAAAGTATAACTTCCCATCGAAGACAATGCAAAACTATAGGAGGCCATGTCTTTTTTAAGATCTCTGGTGGACACTGTGTAAGTCTACTGAAAACTTCGGTTGGGTACCAAGCTCGATTCTTTTAAGGGCACTAACAATAATAATGATTCCCTTATCAGTCCCGCAAGGGGAAATTTGGATTTCTCTGCATTTTTGATCCAACCTATTGTATAGGAGCAGTGAGCTGCCAACACATGGTGCTCAGTGAGCAGTTAGGGGTTAAGTGTCTTGCTCAAGGACACCTCGCCATGCTATATGCAGGACCGGGGATCGAACCTGCAACCTTCCGAACACTCTACCCACTGAGCTATGCCGCCCCTACTACATACTAACACAACTACATTGGTAATACCAAATATCTACTCATGTTAGATCAATCCATGCCAGATGTCGGCGCCTTGACAGCAGGTTGTGTTGTGAATTAAATTAGTTATGGATAAGATTCATTTTGAGCCTCCTGAAAATGTTAGTGTCAATGCTCGTGGCTGTACCACTGACCAAGGCAATCGGAAAAAAAATTGGGAGTTGGTCTTCGGGTGGTGCAACTGCTTCTTGATAATAGAATGGCTTAAATGCAGAGAACATATGTTGTTTGTTGTATGTATGTATTTGGAATGGCAAGTGAATACATTTTTTTCTTCTCCTTAAAAAGCCATCTTAGTTTACTGCTTGTTTCAATTGTGTGCCTGGGTGAGAGAGTATGAATGTAAGAGAAAGAGAGAGACCAAAACTCCACTAACTCTCCCCTAAACCTACCACTTTTTCAAGTCCCACACAGTCGGGGCAATGTTGCGTCGAAATGTCTTCGTTTGTTATTATATGTTACCATTTTTTCCAGGCCCACTATAAAGTAACTAACCTTGCTAATACTTTAGGATCAGGCAATCATCCAATGTGCTTCCTCCAGGGCACACACAACACCGTTCTCATTCTATGCCATGGTGGCTGGGACTGACTGGAAGTGGTAGGGATGAGTTTTGGAGGAGAGAGGGAGGGAGGTAGTGAGGGGTTTTACTTTGTGTGGTTTGTTTCAGCAAAATCTTCTGTTTTAGATAGATAACAATGTTGAAATGAAGGTACTGGAACCAAATTTGAGGTACCGGTATTGGTTCGAATGTGAACGGTACCCAACCTTTGCTGGAAACGACTCCACCGAATCCTTATTTGCTCGAAGGAAGTAAAAGTTGCTGTGCTTCAGCACTGTATGTCCTCATGTTTATATTTTCTTATGGATTTGTCTTAAGTGATCATTGTCAAGTCTTGTGGAAACTGTCAGGTTTTGATAAAGTTACAATACTTAGTTGCTTGTAAGGTTGCTGATCCAGTTACTTATACACATTATAAGTCACGCTTGATAAAAATGT
>OMLC01044126.1:0-10712 GCA_900302585.1 Regalecus glesne
ATAAAGCCCAGAGATTCACTTATGCAGGTGTTTCCAATGACTTATTTCCACTACACAGCATGGGGGCAAGGCGACAAGGCTATTCGTGACAAGCCCCGCCCATGTTATGTTACGGTCAGGGGTGAAGCCCCGCCTTGGCCTGTGGGTCACAGCCGCTGAGGCTGCTGGTTCGCAGGTAGGGGGCGCCAGAGCTTAAAGGGAAGTGTCGGGGCCCAGGGGTCTCGTCACTTCCAGCTGGGGAGAGTCACATCTCTGGGCGGGTCCGCTCCGAATAAGCGGAGCAAAAAAAGTATCGGGGCAAACACAAACATGGCGGCCGCCTCCACCAACAACTTCACATGAGAGTCTGACTCGGGAGATAAGGAAACGATACAACGAATCAAGCGAACGCGGGGTGACAAGAGTGTGAGGGAGAAACGCCGAAGTGAGTTTTCTGTCTGCCAGGCTCAGGTTCGGAGGAACTTTGTCGGGGATTGAAACGGCGTTACCATTCCGAGCGGGTTAAAGAAAAGAAAAGCAGAGCAAGTCGCCTACATGTCAACATCGTCCCTCTCCGCGGTGTGAACAGCTGGTGAGTGCTTGTATTTTTCCACAGTCGCTTTGCATGTCCCGGGACGAGTCTTTTGGATGGAAGTGTTTCTATTAATGTGCGTTATGGCTGTGTTCGTGTTGGACATCTAGAGTTACCGTCGCACTTCCATGTGGCTCCGGTGCAACTTGGCCATTGGCGCTCCTTATAAATTAAACTCAACCTGTGTCGTTAATGTGCGACGGTACGCGGACCATAGGAGTTATCCAGCTCAGGTCGGGGAAGGAAGCTTAGAAAAAACCCTGTTGAGTGCAATGTCCACCACCATTTCTTTGGGGAAGTGTGTTGACCTAGTTCATATGGAGCTGGATGCGACAGTTGGGAATATTACACTCCCCCGGACTAACGAATGATCGGCTCTCCTTTAAACACCGTTGAGCCTTTGCAGGTGCCTTGCTTAGTGGAAGTTCCTCTGGTCTTTTATTAGCTTGGCTTTCATAAAATAACTTCTATCCAACGTGTTGGGTAGAAGTTGGATAGAAATAAACCACATTTTATTGTACTACTGGCATCCACCTGTACCACCTCCCTCTGATCTGAACCGGAAAAGACACAGTGCAATATAAAGTTTATGCTTGGCCAATGTACCTGGTTACCATGCGGAATGTAGGCAGATCACTAAATTCTATTTATTTATTATTCTGCTCACTTTTAATTATTTCTATTTGTTCTAGGTTAAGATAAGCTATCCTTTATTAGTCCCACAGAGGGAAGTTTGTGTCTGTGTAGCTGTGTGTTTTTTATGTTGACAGCAATGGCCTAAACCAAATTCTCTGTGTATATATACTTGGCAAATAATTCAGATTTATGTGGTTACTGTGCCCTGTCATTAGGGCAGATCCATATATCCATCCATCCATCTATTCGTCAGTCTAACTTTTATTTGCTAAGGGGCGACGTAACAAGATACAAGACGGCATTCATATTGTCATTGAAATGAAATGCATACCATCTTTTTACCCCTCAAAACAAGTAAAATTGTGGTTTTTGAGCATTGACTTTGGTTTGAAGTTGGCCACAGAACGCAATATATGTGTTCATGTGAACTCGCCTAACCCCCAGGAACACCAAGTTGTGCAAGATGTGGCTTGTATCTTCAAGGGGTGAGCAGTAACTGAAATTTAATACAATGCAATGTTGTGTTGCTCACATCTGTGCCTCAGAAACGGACTATTTTCCAGGCATCAACCAGTGTAAACCATAGGTGTTGCAAAACTATCCCCCATCAAAGTGTTCTGTAAGTATGGTGATTCCCTGCACAAGTCCTGGCAGACCAAAAGGACTGCTCGCACTGACTAATGAACTCAATGCGCTTGCTCTTTGATGACGACTTTAACTGTTGCTCTTGTGATGAGGATGTTAGATAATCAAGTTGAGTGGGCAAAGATTGGGCAAGAGAGGGTGGAAGCTTTACAGAGGTCTCTGAATCAAAGAGGTAGTAAAACAAGAGCTGTGGTGTGAAATGAGCCAACCTAGTTGTATGTGTACGACAATAATCCTTTCAGCTTCCCTTCAAGTTGACATGTTGTAGTAAACTCAGTCTAACCTTGACTTACACAGGGCCTGTTTAAGGATAGGGGGGATTTTGCTGGATCACAGTATAAAGTGGGTCACGCCTGTGTTATGCCTTTGTGTACAATGAACTTGTGCTCTCGTCACCAGCGTCGGCGGTACAGAAGTCCGCGTCAGGTGACCAGCAAAATGAAGAAGTGGACTAGCTGAGTGAGCAGCAAAGGGCAGATAAACGGATCACACGTTTGCCATAGTTGGTCACATTGCATTATGGGTACAGAGAGAAAAGACGATAATTCATAGAAAGGCTCTTTACTCCTTGAATAAGAAATGCGCATGCTTCTGAGGGCTACCTATCCCATAATCAAATCAAGCCTAAAGGCAAGTCAGTTATAGAGAGGAGGGGCAAGATGACTCAGTGATCAGACTTTGCCATGTGAGGAATAAACTATCATCTGTACTCATGTAAAAATGACTCGGTGAAATATTTCTTTTGAAAGAAGTGAAGATCGACGGTTCATTTGTGGTCAACTACTTTACTGTGTAGGAAAGTAGTTATTGATTAGTTAATCAATGTTGTACTTGACGCCGCCTGCATACGAGGAAGTTTGTTTTAAACTGGTAGGTCATGGTGCAGAACAACACCTTTTGGATCAGGTGGGGATTCAGTGTTTCCTAAAGGACACCTCAGCCGGACAGGCAGTGGCTGAGATGGAGTTGAACAGAGCTCCCCCGTTGAATGACGCACTTCCTCATTCACTACGTCACCCTCAAATCTGTCTTTCAAGCAAACCAACATGATGAACACACAGCCATCTTTCAAGTTTGATTTTTAATTGTTAGTCATCGATGTCAGCACAAGGACAGCTAAGGATTGCTAAGATTGCGACAGCCAGAATGGGGCTGGAAATTGTGGATATTTTTTCCGTAAAATGGTGGGGAAATAGTTTTGGTTTGCGTGTGTAAGTTGATATTGTAACATATCAGCATCATGCAAAGTTCACTGTGATTATCATGACCTAGTATAGCGAGCTGGTTTATACAATAGAGTATTCAGTCCTTCAGTACTGCAGTGCTAAGGAACACACAGCACTGTTGGGGTCAGACAGTGGACAGTGACAGGGAAAAAGAATCACCATATATCATTAGAAGTGAATTTTGATGGTATTACTGCGTTGTCAGAGTGCGCTATGGGGTTGGGACCACGGACGGGATGAAGCGACGGAGGCGCACAACTGAACTGAATGATTGTGTCAAAATCCGATCCATGCTATTGCAACTCCATGGTATGTGGCTCAGCCTGCTGATCCACTTGGACATAAATGTAAACAGTTCAGAAGTAAAGCTCTCTTTTGTGTTGTGTCAGAGACTTTTCAGACACGTATCAGTAACCAGACATTCACAGTCTGCCAAAGATAAACATGCAGTTGGGTGTAGTCAAGCTTAAAACCCTTTCAGGTTATCTATTCAGCTTTGTTTGACCCTTGCACACTAATGTGCTAGTAAACTTGTTGTTGTTGTTGTTGCTGCTTCTGTTGTTGTTGTTGTATTCAATTGGCCTTCACTGAGAAAGCTCCCTGAGCTAGTGCAGGGCTCTGCTAGTTAGCAAGGGCAATGGGTTTGCCCTCTTTCCCCTTACTTCAGAGTGGAAAGAATGCTTTCTGTCTGCCTGGCTGTCACGCTCCGGGAGGGAGGCAGTCTTGTGATGTTTCCGCTGAGCCTCACCTCCTTTACGCTAATACTCGTCTGACTGACTGTAGTTCCTTATTTATTTTCTCAGTTTTGAACCATCAGTGACATTGCAAGGCAAATGTGTAGTGCTTTCACAGGACATTACCCGCTCTGCCCTCTCCACAATCATTCACCAGGCTTTGTGGGGAGTAGATCTGCTGCTGGCGTCGCAGGTGGCGGCTGCCTCCGAGTGTGAGCTGAGCCTATAGCCGTCTCATTCAAAGTATGTCACTCAGACCTGCCAACCTGTTTGTATTTTGTGTAGCAGGTACAAATTTTGACATTGAAATAAACCGGTATGATTTGTAACACTTAAGTATGCAAAGCACTTGTGATGCCATAATGAGGATGACTTGACAAATTGTCCAGCACTCAAGTCTACGCCAACAAGCCTGCCAAAATAAAAGGAGACTGGTTTGACCAATCACAGTGCTGAATTCGGTTCTCCTATCTTCACCCACCTATGAAAAATATTTGCAAGCTGGGATGATTGACAAAGGTGTATGTCATTTCAAGAGACAGTAGTTAGGATCCGCAAGTCGACAGCAACACTCCTGATCTCGTTTTATCCCTCTCACTCCCCCTCTTCACTCTGGCTGGGTGCTTCATCAAGTGAGGACCATCCTTTGCAAAGTTAAATGGACTGGTGGGGATTCGGAGTTGAGATTGTGAAATGAGCTTAATTAGCTTATAATTTTACGCATGCAAACTTTATTTCCATTCAATTAAGTTGTCCAACTAAGTTGTCCGTGTTTTTATGTGTCGCAGATGATTAAACCTGACTTTTCATAATCATAATATTAATTATTGAGGGTTGTGGTAGTTCAGTGGAAGAGTGTTCACTCTGACAAGACAGACACTATGGCATTGAACCTACCACAACATGTCAGGGAGGGCTTGAGGCCTTAATCCCCCAAACTCCATCTGAATTATTGCAGCCAAATTGTGACAGCTTTAGCACTGATATGCTAAATTCTCCTCTGACCAGGAAGGCCTGATGGTTGCTGTGAAAGGTAATATGTCACATAGAGGGTTTTAGTGACAGCTTGCTAAGAAAAGCCAAGCTTGCTAATCATGAGGGGAAGCTGCAGAATGCAGCTGCAACTAACACCTTTATTCCTTGTTGGTGTCAACCATGTAGAGCTGACAAACCCAGATATATTGGGTGCATGTTGCAAGAGAGGTGGGAGGCGTCAAATTGGTGCAAGAAAATGTTATTTTTTTCAAACTGAGCAAAACCTGTTTCATTGATTTTTGCCACCATTACTTTGCGTATTTATTTAATTGTTTTGATTTAATCATCTCATTAAACCTTTTACTGCGAGACTTTATGTGAAGCTACTGTAAACGTGTCACTATTTCCAGATGCATGCTTGGCCAGACATCATTTTTCTCCAGAAGGTCATGGTTGCAGTTGTAATTAAATTCATTAAACCTTTTCCTGCCAGAGTTTATTTTGAGCTGCCATCAATGGTTCAGTGTTTATTTGCAGGTATGCACTTGGTTCCAATTTAGATTTCTGACATCAATAAATGAGTCGGCTATCAGAGATGTCTGTTTGTGGCCCCACACATGTGTATGAGCCGACAATTTTCATGGCGTAAGGTGGTACTCAGGTCTGCACTTAACCATGTAAACAGGCCTGTGTAGGAGATGATAAGATCATGCCGTTGGAGAGAATCCAGTTTTAACTAAATACAGAAAAGAGGCCAGACAGAGGTGGGCCGGATGGGATGTTCAACTCTGTCTTCTAGTTTTCTCTGATGGTGTCACTCCTCGGAGAGCTCTTAGGGCTTGTCTAATCCACTCGCTTAAAACGTTTGCTTATTTTAGATGAATTTGTTGGTCTGACAAGGATTTTCCTCTCCGAACACGCAGAAAGAAAACCAGACAGTTGAGGCTGGGGGAGTAGCTGGCGATGGATTTATTATTGCTACAATGTGCATCTACGTATGTATTCCACATTTACAGTTGTGACTCAGGCAGGTTATCTCCCTGATGGAAAATTTTGTTTCAGGGCTTCTCAGAACATTTGTCATAGAAAATGAATACGTTTTGTGAGTATTATTTGAATCTCCTTTTTTTTTAAGATGTGTCATTACCCGACCCAAACATCCCATCTAAATGGGATGTTTGGTTGGTACAGTTGGCTTTTTCATCATCCATATTGGGGAAAATTTGTTCTCCACTGATTCCAGTCCTTAGAAATATTAAATGGGACTGTTAGCTCACTGGAAATGTGTTTTTGGTAAATAATTGGAGGGAACCCCTGTTATCTACAGCGTGGGAAGGTAAAATGGAGGCAGACCTGAATAAAGATAAAGACTGAAGAACTTAATTTGTCATGCAAAGTATGCGTGTTGACTTTGAATTGCTAAATTTTTCCCAAAACAGTCTATGCCCAAAGGCACTTGGCTTGTCAGCTGTAATAAAGGAAGTTGCGCAACACTTGTATCAGTGTTATTTGACGGTCAGATTCTGTAATTGTTCAAAAGTGATGTTGACTCCATCGCTTCCTGGCCGACGGGTCCGAAATGGATTTTGAACATGGATTTTGGTGATTGCATTGAGCTAACGTAATGAAGCAGCTGCACTGGCGTTGTGGCTAAGAAACACAGCTCGCTATTGTCGAGACCGCAGAATGAGGGGCATATTTTTAGCAAACTGAATGATAATGCCAAGCCAACAGACGGGCTTATCTTGAGCCAGATAGACCCCAAATGTTTTATTATCCAGCGCTGTCGCAACGGCAAATATTGAACATTAGGATTTTGAATAGTTGAATCCCTCTCCTTCCCTCCACCTCTTTTATACTTCAACCAAACACCAAAGCTTGATTGAAATATGTTGAACTCTGTGATGAGATCGACCCCAAAATCCTCTCGCCATTCATCCGTCAATATTGACTTCAGGATTCCTTATGTATTGTATGGCCTTGCTTGTAAACAGCCTGTCTCTTTGCCCCAGGCCTCCTCTCTTTCCCTCTCTCCTGGTTCTCTCCTCTGTAAACCGAAGCCAACGGAGCACACAGACCAACTCCTCTGTCCGTTCCAAATAGGGCAGCTAGATTCTCCTCACGTCACATCTGTTAAGATTAATTAGTATGGCGAGGTTATTACAGACTGCAGTTTGGAGCCCAACCATCCGAACAATATGAATCCAATCAGAGCGTCGGCTGACTTTAACCTCATCTCAACCCGTGCTCCAGCTGGGAGCAGGCGGGACCGGTCATTCCTCATCCACGCTTCTTCTCCTCCATTAAATGCTGGTTTCATTGCCCCATTGTCACCTTGTAGCCGTGTCTGGCCAGCACCATCAACAACATGCTGTGATGACAGGTGGTGCAGAGGGACACTTTGCTGCTCGAGATCCTCAGACGCCCTGGGCCATTGAGCGCCACTTGAGCCAGACACAGGCCCGGCAGAGGCTGCACACTTGGTTAAAAGGCGGCCTCCGGGGCCATGAATCATCTGGCCATCTCAGCAGAAGACAGGGTCGATTGCCTTCGTCAGTAATTGTTTTTCCCGAAATGATTTTTAACGCTGACTCTCTTTTATGGTCGTGGAAATAGGCCAGCTATTTTCTAATGAGCTCTTCAGTGGCGCTGGTAGACACTTTGGAATGAGATTCTATGCGAGGCCATTGGAGTCAGCAGGGGTTTGCTCTGCTGCTCTCCTGTACTTTCAGGCTGCCCACACTCATTAAGCAGCTATTGGCTTCATCAGAGTGTATTTATTTACTTTTGTTCTTTTACAGGGTAGACCGAGCGCCATGTGGTGGCAGCTCACTGCTCCTATACAATAGGATGGGTTAAAATGTAGAGAATTCCAAATTTACCCTTGCAGGACTGATAAGGGAATCTAAAATCTAACCTGCTCCCCTTCAGCCTGTGTGTCCATCCAGCCGTCGTCAACTGCTTATCTGAAGCGAGGTCATGGAGGTAGCAGTTCCAGCAGGGGACCCCAAACTTCCCTTCTCCTGGCCACATCAACCGGCTTTGATGGGAGGGATCCCGGGGTGGTCCCAGACCAGTGTGGAGATATAATCCCTCCACCTGGTCCTCTGTCTACCCTGTGGCCTCCTTCCAGCTGGATGTGCCTGGAACACCTCACTTGAGAGGCAGACAGGGTGTGTGTTTTTAAATGCTAATTATTTTGAGTGACAGTGTTGCAGTGGTTAGCACCATTCCCTCACAACAAGAAGGTCCTGGGTTCAAATCCGGTCTCAGGTCCTTTCTGTGTGGAGTTTGCATGTTCTTCCCATGTCTGGACTGTCCATGGGATCTGACCTTAAGCCTCCTAGTTCCATCTAAGCCCGTGTCCACCCCCACCCACAATTTGGGACATGTAAATTGTGACATGTAAAACAGACCTTTCTCTTCTCACTCCTAAAACGTGGCTTTTCCTTGTGTGTGTGTGTGTGTGTGTCTGTGTGTGTCTGTCTGTCTGTCAGTCAGTCATACGCTGGTGCGGCACCAGACCTGGGTGACAGGGTTTAAGCTGGCGTAATTGTTACAGGGCTAATGAACAGACACAGCACCCCGTTGTCTTGCATCACATACACCCTCTCTCTCACACACACAGACTCTCTCTTTCTCCCCCCTCGGGAACCAGCATCCAGGGTCTTTTGTGGATGAGATCACTATGGGGGTAGACAGGGGTGGATGCAGTTGCGGAGAGGGAGTGGGTGACTGAACTTGCACAGAAAAATCTCTCACTCAACTCTTGCTTGTTTCAACTCTCACTTTGCCTCAAATCGAACCCGGGATCTTAGTGCGTCAGAGCACCAGCCAGGTGAATAATTGATAGTGTCAGACGAGTGCAGTAAAAGGGAACAGAGTATACCGACAGTTAAGCCTGTGAGGTGGACCTCAGAGTTTTATCAGTGGTAGCTAGATAATTCCACCCTGCCCCGAGGGGCTCTTGTGGTTGGCGTAGACAATTTCGGGTTTTGCAAGTGGAGACCTGAGCCTCGGCCAAGAGACATGACCCTGTAGTGCTCAGTAAAATCAGTACCCTGGCTTCTGTTCAAGGGAGTGAGTGCAAATTAATTGAGAGAAAATCAGTTAGGATTCAGGAAGTGGTCATGCTTGCTCAATCAAATGGCCAAATCTCATTTTCTGCTTGATTATGTTTGACTTCATTCAAGGGCATATGTTTTTTTCTAAATGAAAGCACATATGGAGATAAAGTGGAGGATCGAATTGATGACAATACATCTTTGAGTGTATGCCTCAGAGAACCTTCGAAATTCACCCATCGTAGCCACAGACCAGAGACTAGCCATCTGGCTTTAGATTCTGCTGACTCGACTCTCACGTGATCACCCACGTAGTGACCGTACCTTCTGAGTTCACCCCAAACAAAGAGAGTGACACCTGATAGTTGGGACTCGGAACTAATAGTGGAACAGGTTTTCCTGCGGGGAGGGCAGGGACATACACAACCTTTCTAGTGGCTGCAGCTCATGTTACAACCCAAGTGTTGGTACAAAGGAAGTCAGTCCAGGTCAGCCGTCAATACCCGAGTGCTCGGTGGTTTTGGTGTTTGATGGAAAACATTCAGCTGTTCTCAGCTTTAGACTATCTTCAATTTTCCTTAATGTGTTTTTGTGACACGGCTGTTACTGGTGTTAGAAGATATGGAGAATGCTTTAGAGTCCAGTTGAGCTTCATCTCTTTGAACTGGTAATGCATAGTACGAGAGGCCGGTTTTACATGTCACCATTAGTCCCCACATTGTGGTGGTGGGCATTGACTTGGATAGAACTGGGGGGAATTGAGGCTGCCTCTGGCTCATCAGTTCCTGAAGCACATAATCCACCACTAAGCAAAGTAAATCATACCAAAAACTGGTTTTCAAATGATGGCCTCTATCAAATACTTCAGACCTCTTTTTGTAAGATGACAGATTCATGTTGTTATTTATGTAGGTAACATCATTGTCTATTACAATATGACAGTATCCAAATGTCATCTTGATGCAGTCCCATTGAAAGATGGTAGCCTATTTTATTGTCACTCTGATATGGTCATGAAGAGGCAAGCTCGAGTCAGTCCGTCAGAGGCTCAGGTCAGCCTTCCAGCCAGTCAGTCATTCATTCAGTCAGACACTTGAACTCTCTGGGTCCTCTCAGACTACTTTGTTGCTGTGCAATGTAATGTGGAAATCTGCCTCTGCAAATGGAATGCTCCACCTCATTGGTTAAAGTGTTGTCGTTGACCTCTGACCACTGAGGAATCCTCAACACTTCGGGTTGGATAACTTGGGTTCACGCAGCCCCCACTATCCCTCTCCTCATTTTCAGGGGAACAGTTTGTGTTCTGGTCACCAATGCTCTTTGAGACCGCTGAAGATGTTACCACGGTGTGCTGTCACAAGCTGAGGCTGAGAAAAGAGCCAAAAGTCCCGAAATGTCCTGTTCACTTTCGTCAACATCAGCCACAAGGCTTTTAGCCTAATCCCCTTTCCAGCTCAATGACAATTTATTGGTCCAATCATGTTTTATTTACAAGGCAGACATAAAAGTGGAACATCTTTGCTACCGCATGCCATTTACCTTTTGTCTCTAAATGGGACCATGTGCTGTTTGTGAAGTCCTACAAGCCTGCTTATGCTTAGTGTATATTTACTTTTTAACAACACGGAGAAAGATCTCTTTCCTCTGGAGGAGTAAGTTCTTGCAGCTCAGGGGTGCAGCTTGGCATTGTTTGTGCTTGGTGTGGTTGTCATGGCAGTATCAATGTTTATCTGTCATGTGCAGCTAACAAAGAGATGTTTGTATGGTGGATGGAGGGGTTTCACAGATGATTTCAGCTGTGTGTGTGTGTGTGTGTGTGTGTGTGTGTGTGCGTGTGTCAGTTTGCCTGTACTGCTATCAT
>OMLC01044127.1:0-11044 GCA_900302585.1 Regalecus glesne
CACAAACGTGGGTATCTTGCCACACATCTGCACACCCTCACCCAGTAGACTAAGATGCAGATTCTGCGTCTGTTATAGCTGAGGATTAACGCTAGGCAGTGAAACACCCCTGGAGATGGAGACACAAAGGAAACGGTAACCATTGAGAATGTCAGACCAAGTCAGATGTATTTCCAAAACGATTTTTTACCGACCATGTTTGCACTCCACAGAGAACCAAAAAAGATGTTTATTAAAGTGAGCATTAAGAATATCAACAAAACTCCAGAAACGGCACGTTATTAAGATTGTCTTTTAACCCCATAATCTCCCAGTGAGGGTACACGTGAGCAGTACGGACGAGCTCTAAAGGTGTCAAACCCCTTCACCTTAGCATCGTGAGCACCATCAACTCTTTTGAGCTGGAAGAAAAATTCCAATCCTGGTCGAACCCTTCGCATTATCTGGCAGACTGGACCCCTTTGCTACGGTGTGAAAAAGAAAGACAGCCATTATGAATTCCTTGTTTGCTTTGTTGTCCTATAGCTTTGGTGCCAAATGTTTGCGGAGCGTTCGAATTTGTGTTCAGTCCTTGCGGCATCATACAAGGGGCTTTTGTCATGGGTGCCACTAATGCTGGAAACCTTTGGAAAGTCAGTACAAAAACTAATTTGAGTCGGGATATTCATCCTCTCCCAAGCCTCCGTAGTTTTGTAAGTGTCATTTCAGATTACTTCCTCAACACAGCGGTGCCTTATCATTTCTTTTTATGAGACCCTCGGTCCCTATTACTGTTGGATGAGGATCATCCTGTCACCAGGTGTAATTGGCAACAGTGGGCCCCATTTCAAAGCAGTGCCTCGTGGAATATGCCGCTCTTGTCAGACCAAGTTAAAAGACAAGCTTCTGTGAGTCCATTCAGACGTGGCTGTGCCGGGTCCACAACCGGAGAGGTGAGGTATTTCCCAGTGTCCACCTCGTAACTGCCACGCCGCAAGGTGTGGTGGTGGTACCCGAGATGGACCCTGAGGATGGGTGTGTCGGGAGGTTGTGCGTTCAGGACTACAGTGCCCTAGAGTGGCCGATAAGAATCCCATTTCATAGCGTCAGAATTCATTTCACGCTTGCCGATGAGCTATGGGCCAGGCCCCTGGATTGTCAGGCTTTGTTACACATTCAGATTATACCTAGTAGCTGCCAGTGGCCCGTCGAGTGTTATCTCACAAATTAAAGTGGCAGATTCTAAATCCCCTGTATTTAGCCAAACAAGCAGTTCAACACCCCCCCACACACACTCACACACACACACACTTACTGTAATTGTGGGAGGTTTTTAGATAAATTGGAATATTTGCACAGACCTCAAGCACAGCCATTTGCTATCAAGGCAGATTAAAGTTGTTAATCATTCAGAAATATGAACATGTAGTCATTCAGTGTCGATGGTGAAAATACAAGGTGAACACACACACATGTTTTTATGCCAGGATATTAAAAGCATTGTTTATCTGTGTCAGTGTAAGAGCTGACCTAAGACTCACACCATATATATCTATCTATATATATATAGAGATAGATAGATAGATAGATAGATAGATGTACCTTACTGCGTTCTCAGTGGCGTCACACGATATGTCCGTCAGAACCAGCTCCTTTCAACTGGTCTCCCTCACAAGGCAGTCATTAAGATTAGGTATGCCTCACCATTAAACATGGCTGACTTTGTGTCCAGAGTTCCCAGTCACATCAGCCCAGACTTAAAAGTCAGACAGGAGGATGTGAATACAGACATGACTAATTATTTGTCACATAGCATTCAGAAGTTCTTTTGGAGTAGCTTCAAAAGACTCTGAAGTGAAGCATCAGCTGAGTTTCTTCTTTTGTTGTGATATAGTTCTAGTATCCATAATCCCACTATTGGCCTTCATGGGATATGCAGTTTACTAAAGCTGTGCCCCGGCCCGTCGCGAGCCCTTATCAGGCACAAGGAGGCCTGTGCAGTGTGATAGCTCAGCCCCTGTCAGATTCGTGGTCTTCTTCCGCTCCGCAAAGATTGAGAACTGAGCAATCATCTTGACGTGGGGAGTTTGCAAATACAATATGAGTGGAGGAAAAGAAGCTGAAAGGCTCCAAATCCAGTAAGACCTTAAGCAAATAAGCCCATTGGACACAGGGTGCGGTTTGGGGACTGAGGCTGTGGTCTTTTCTTAGTGTGCCAGAACACTTAGTCCCATAACTTGTTTTCCCTCAAAGTAGCATTATAGTCAGAGTGGTGTCGTTCACCTTTTAGGAATTCAGCAGCGCACCATTTAAACTTGCTTACACCTCTCATTTTGTCTCGACTGCTCTAAAATGGCAGCGAACTTCAACATGACACACGGGAACGGGGCTCCGAAATGGGATTTATTAGAATAAATTGTAAAACGTAAAATGCGTCTGTACTCAGCCATGTGCACAAGCAGAGCCAGTGCCCCTCTCCCAGGCTTGTGGACCCTCCGGCCCTAAGACACGGCAGAATAAAACAGCCCGGTTACAGCGCGGCGCCAACTCTCTCCCTCCCGTAAATCCTTCTCCCACTAGAGATGTATTTAAGTAAAGAAAAAAATCAAAGCTAATTATTCGTTTTGAAAGATTTGATCAACCAATTCCGATCTGGCTTGGATTCTGTAGTTTTGTACATGCTCTCTGGGAGGGAGAGCGTTATCGTCGGCTGACTACGAAGCAGACCTACTTCGTATTCGGGTGCCGGTGGTAAGAAAGTCTTGAAAGAGTTAGTATTTGTGGGAGCCAGGTACGTATAATGCAGATATTGTGATCCTTTTTTCTTTTTCTTTCGTTTTCTTTGAGAAGTTTAAACGTCCTTATTTTCCATTGGTGCTGAGTATCCAGTTTCTTTTTCATGGTTTCTTATGAGTTGCCATTTGAACCTTAACACTTGTTGTATGGTTCTTTCTTTGGAGTCACCTGAGCGACAGGGCAATTCATTTCCCAGCACCCTTCCTCAGGTCATCATTTAATTTCCCAAACCCTGTTTTGGAATTAATAAACCCCATGTTTAGTTATTTCCACGGGTTTCATTTTGCACCTCCTCCCTTATTTTATTTTTATTTTTTTTAATGTGGAATGCTTTTTTTTGTCTTTCTTTTCATGATTTCATTTGCTGCCAATTGCTCCTGTATTATTTCTTTATGAAATAAGCGAGAATGTAATAATGAACTGGACTAGACGGCCCTAAGATGGAAGCAACTTATTCTTGCCACAAGAACACGTTGGGAAGAGATAGAGGGGAACCCCGCTTGAATAGAAATATTCCAATACGTGTCCCTTTATCCGTATAATGCCAAACTCCGGATGAGGAGTGAAACATTTTATCACGGCTCGCACGGCACAAGCTGTTACAGCCTCCTGCAGATTAGAGAGGAAGGGAGAAGGGAGAAGCTTCGGGTTTGATTTAGGTAGTTCACAGATGTGTAGCTTTTAATATGTTTTGAACGAAGTGCTTCACACGTGAAAAGAAAAAAAGCCATGGTGCTGGAAAGTGTTTATATGACTACAAATCAAGAGAGTCCAACCCTACTACATTACAGCTTGCTGACGTGTATAAATGAGCTAGAGTATCTTAGTTTCAGCACCCAAAATAATCGGAGAAAAAAAAAGTGGGTTTTTTTTCTTCTTTTCTCTTTAGCACATTTTAACGATGCACGTATTTTTGGAGAGGTTACCTTCGTTCTAGTGATTCGGTGCCATGTATGCGAAGTGTAATCAGCACATTTTTGCTTGATAGCGAAGAGTCCGGCAGTAAATCTAGCTCCCCATACTTGGGCTGTCTGCTCTGCACGCAGCTCCATGCAGCTATCTGAATTTCCCTGTGTTGCTCTGTGCAAGTAAGTTCAAACAAACAACAGGGAATCGCCACAAAACCCAGATTCGCTTAAATGTGTCGAGCGTTCAAAGGCTTCCAAAAAGCCTGAGGTTAGCTAATTAGTATCAGCCATAGAGCAGTCTTCCCTTAGCTCACACTGTGGGGCCGAGAGACAGCACTTAGTCCCTGTTGAGGCCGGGATCTGCTGTGGTGTTTGGGATGAATATCTCAGATTCTGAATTCATTAAGAAAAACGTCCAGTATTCTTCTCTCGGAGGAGGAAACTCTGAAACACACCAGACTAACGCTCATTTAAGGCAGATTAGGTTTGTAAGATTTTTTTTTAAAAGTTGTTGTTATTTAATTTTTTCTTTAAACTCAGACACTCCTAGTGCCGGTCCCAAACTCGGATAAGTAGGGAATGTTGTATCGGGAATGGCACACGGCGTAAAGCCTTGCCTAATCAGATTTCCATACTGGGTTGCTCGAGGTGGCTGGGTACCAACGATGGTCGCTGGTACTGCTGGCCAGCAGGGTACCAGTGGAAATGATGCTACTGTTGGATGAAGGAGAAGGAGAGGAGGAAGGCATGTCCAGAGGCAGCCGGAGAGGAGGATGGGCAGGAGTGTGGAGGGGAGAGTCCGATGTTTGAATGCTGGCACTATGACTGGTAAAGGGAGAGAAGGAACCTAGATGCTCTGTGTGTACAAGAGATCAGGTGGAAAGGGAGTGAGGCCAGGGTCCTCAGAAAGGGGGGGTGCGATGGGGCAAAGGTGATTCTGAAGGAAGAGTGTGTCTAGACCGAGTCGGAGGTGAAGAGAGCGTCAGACAGAGATGAAAATGGAAATCAAAATTGCGATGACGAGCGTTATCGATACAGATGCCCCACAAGTTGGGCGTAAGACAGAAGAGAAAGAATAAGTCTGGAGGGAGTTGGATGAAGTGATGGAGTGTGCACCGATGAAGGAGAAAGTGGTGATAGGAGTGGAACTTCAATGGACAATGGTGGGGAAGGGAACAGAGGTGACGATGGGCAGGTATGGTGTCAAGGAGAAGAATGTGGAGGGACAGATGGTGGTGGATTTTGAGAAAATTATGAGAATGGCTGCAAGTACATATTTCAAGAAGAGGGAGGAACACAGGGTGATGTGTAAGAGTGGAGGAATGTGCACACAGGTGGACTATGTCTTTTGCAGGAGGCACAATCTGGAAGGGATTGGCGACTACAAGGCCATGACCAGGGAAGATGTAACTAGGCAGTGGCGGATGGTGGTCTGTAGGGTTACTTTGGAGGTCAAGAAGAGGAAGAGAATGAAGGCAGAGCCATGAATCAAATGGTAAAAGCTGAAAAAGGAAGACTTTTATGTGGAGTTTAGGGGAGAGTAAAGGATGTGCTGCAGGTTAGGGCACTAATGGGTAGAGATGGAAATGTGCTGACCAATGAGGAGAATCTGTTGAAAAGGGGGGAAGGAGAACTTTGAGGGGCTGATGAATGAAGAAGATTGGGGAGAGAAAAGGATGGATGATGTGGAGAGAGAGAAACTGCAGTGGATTAGGGAGCATTATAGCTCAGTGGGTAGAGCGGTTGTCTGGCGATCGGAAGGTTGCAGGTTCGATCCCCGGTCCTGCAGAGAAGCGTGTCGAGGTGTCCTTGAGCAAGACACTATTCCCCTAACTGCTCTGCCCTGTAATAGATGGGTGACCTATACAGGGTGTACCCCGCCTCTCGCCCAATGAGAATGGAGATAGGCTCCAGTTCCCCCACGACCCGATTTCGGATAAGCGGTTGACGAGGGATGGATGGATGAACAGGGGGGGAGACAGCAGAATGTTGAGGGTGCAAGGAGTAGAGGTGAGGAAAGTGTCCGAGTTTAAATACTTGGGGTCAACTGCTCAATGTAACACGACTGATGATCTGGTGTGGTGACCCCTAATGGGAGCTGCCAAACGTTGTAGAAGGGTTTTGAAAAATCATTTTTCTGTGGCAGGAATTAAACATATTAAACATTTAATTTATACCTTTAGATTTATGACCCATAAAATATAATATCAGTATCAACTGTAAAATACAGACGGTCCCTGACCCGTGATTCCCGAATAGGATCCGAATAACCATCTTGGTTCATTATTACAAATGTCTGTGTCATTGTGCTTTTATTGTTTTACATTAGCATATGCCTGAAATTATATCATCATTTTTTTCATTTTGATTTATTCAAGGACCTTTTTTGCATTCTTTTTCTTTCTCTTTTGTTCATTTCTGTTCCATTAAATTATTGGTTTTCATTTTGAGTTTGGACTTTTCCTTTTATCATTTCCTTTATCTCTCCCATCTTTTTGTTTTTTCGTTTTTCACCCCCTCCCTTTTGCTCCCCTTCCTCCTCCTCCTCCTCCTCCTCCTCCACCCCTCCTTCCTCCCTTCCCTCCTACCTGTCCTCTCCACCTGACCAGAGCCCTCAGCCCCCCCTCAAGACATTAAGTGCAGCAGCTCCAGCTCCACCACCCTGCTGGTAAGTTGGCGCCCCCCGCCTGTGGAGAGCCAGAATGGTGCCCTGGCGGGGTACACAGTGCGCTACCAGGTGGTGGGGGGTCCGCCGGAATCTGGCGTAGGTGGGGAGCTTGCGGAGGAGCCAACGGTGCCCGCCACCGAAGAGCAGGTGCTGCTGCAGCGGCTAGAGAAGTGGACCCAGTACCGGATCACGGTGGCTGCTTTCACCGAGATCGGGCCCGGCCCAGAGAGTGAACCCCTGGATTGCCGCACTGATGAAGACGGTAGTGACACTTTGTTTTTCCTCATGTCAGCCTTTTAGCTGTCATTATCATGATCAAATCTGTGGCAGTCAAAAGTTACGCGGACGTGGATGTTGTGCTAAAAAGCAGAAATATATGACACTTTACTAATCATTAGAGTCACTGAGCCTGTCAACTCATGTGTCTATATACGGCTGTCTTCCTGTCCTCCATGTAAACCATGTAGCATGCTTAGTATTTGTTCATGTGTTCGCTGTACACGAGGCTCTGTACAAATGGTGAAAACCGACATTCTTTCTTAAGACATTTAACCATATATCCATCTAGATTCAAGATTTAAGATGTTTATTGTCACTCCGGCTGTACCGGTACAATTGTGTGAAATTCTTGGGCTGGAGAGACACCATTACAGAAACATGAGATGATGATCCATCCATCCACCCATCCATCATCAGTCACTCACCTGGGGCTGAGTCATGGAGATGAAGATAAAATAGTCAAATAAAGATATATATGCTAAAAGGTGTGTATACAAACACCTACGTATAAAGCAATCATAATAAGGCCAAAATATATAAAGCAATAAGCTTAGCAGAATTAGGCCTGAAATAGGTAAAGGCAAGAGCAGTAATCAATCAATCAAATATTTTTTAAAAAAAGCAATGATGGGTGCATAGATGATCAGTAGTCAAAGATACTAGTCTGGGAAATGACCCGGGGATGTATCAAGAGCTAAGAACGGACACGGTGACATGTCACACGGGGGTGACGGGCCATGGGCATAAGTGTGCGAGGCATTCAGAAGAGGTGGTGATGTAGCATGTCACTATTATTCACGCCAACATCCGCGTGTCATTTATAGAAGTACGGACACATAGGTTCCCTCTCCCCTCTTGCCTTGTATGGATATCTACTGTGCAACACTCCTGTAAAGAGTCATGAGGCCGTCCAAGCTCCAAAACCATGTCTCATTATGTCTTGTTGCATGCTCAATAGTCCAGGTGAGGGAATCATTAGGAGGGAACCCCCATCTTTGAATAGGGGCGGTGGGCTGAGAGTACATCTGTCACCTTCTTACAATGCCGTGATCGCAAATATTCCCCAGTCCTCTGTGAATGGCGCTCATGACCAACTCACGTATGAACCCAGCCTATTGTTGTGTGGTGTCACTGTATTGTTTATGAGGGTGGGGATGCCGCAGTCAGCTCAGACTGAAGAAGTCACCTGTTTGAGTGATGCAACGTTTCTGAATAAACTTCTGATCCAGTTGAACTGATTCACCTTTTCTTTTTGGTCATGTCTCATTATGTTTTTGTTGGAGGCCAAGGCATATAGGACCGAGAAACGAGAGAGCTTTGCCATTGTGAATCATTGACTAGTCGGAATGAAAAAAAGTATTTGAAAGGAAGATAAATGAGGAAAGATCCCCCTTTCCTCAGCACCTGCAACAAAGTGGCCTTTGAACAAGGCATGCTCAATAATCTGACAGGAGATGACTGTGGCTCCACTGATAACCTCCCTGTGATGAATGCCCGTTTGCTGCTTTTGAAAAGTAAAATAACCCTATTTATACAGAGCTGTAAATGTTTATAGCTTATGAAGCTGTTATCATATTTCCTGCGTCTTGGTACCCGGCGCCAATCTCAGGCACAACTTGCACATCTGTTTATTGTTTATTTCTTTCTTTCATTATTTTGTTTATTGTGAATTTGTATCGGACCTATAAGGTTTATTTCACGGTGATTTTAGAGAAGCTATCGTACTGCTGGTTGATAGCATGCTGGATTGAGAATTGACAAAAAAATCAAGATCATACTTAACATGTTTGCTGGACAAAAGTAAATTTTCATCAGACATGTTGACAGATTCAAGACATTTAATTCTGAGATTAATCAAGCACAGTGCCTTGAAATATTGAAAAATATCCGACAAAAATTGACAAAGTGAGCTGAAATAAGCATTCTAAATCTTGGATTCACAACATAATCCTGCCTAAGCTTTTTTTGCAGTGTATAGTGTGCTACTGCATACTACACCGCCACAGAAAACAAGACTGTTCAGGTGAGATAAAGCAAACTAGGGGTGCTTGTGAAAACATCACCCCAGAAAATAACAGAATTCAAAGTGGTTGTCAAGATACAAAAAAACAAAAACCCAGAATACAACAAAGAGCCATAAGGTACATGGGAATATACTATAAATACACAAAATGACAAGTAAGGAGATGGACAAGTGAGATCATCAGGGTATCTCTAACAAGCCATTTACATTTGGAGGGCTTTGACTGCTGCTGTTTTGTCCTCCAAGAGCTGCAGTAGAAATAAGCTTAAGTTCTTGGATCACCTCCTACACAAGATGCCATTACTAAGAAGTGTAAGGGCCAATGGAAATAATACCTCAACAAAAGATTTTAAAAAAAAACCATTTGAAGCCAATGAATAAAATACCTTTCTCTTGCTCAATAATCCAGGTAGTCAAAAGAAAAAAATCATAACCATTTGATTCAGATCATTGAATAGAATACATTTCCTGTCACCACATGAAATTCCAATGATCAAAACTCAGGGAAGAGAGACTGGAACATTCATAGACACTCAGAAAAGAGTCCAACGGTTCATCTCGCCACGCATAACAGCAAACATAAAGAGACTCATTCTAACTTTGACCATTCTCAAAGCTCATTTCATTTCTACTTTTATATGGTTTACCCACAGTTCCTGGGGCTCCTCCAAGGCGGGTGGAAGTTGAGGTACTCAACTCCACAGCAGTCAGGGTGATGTGGCGCTCCCTGACACCTGGCAAACAGCATGGCCAGATCCGTGGCTACCAGGTCCACTATGTCCGTGTGGAGAATGGCGAGTCACGTGGCCTGCCCCTCATCAAAGACGTCATGCTGGCTGATGCCCAGGTATGAGCGTCTCAGGTGCACATCAAGGGCCACACATCAACGCATAATAGAATAGAAGCTCCCATCATGTCTTTTTCATTAATAGATGACACTAGAGAGCCACTGTAGAGTGAAGGTACACTTTCTGCTTTTTCTCACGAGTTTGTGAATACCTTATAGGCCTTACAGGGGGGATTTCTCTGTTGCCCTACACTTTGTTTCCCATGTGTAAATCCAGTGGGGTTTACCCATTGAGCAAGCCGAAACAAATACTGTGACATATAATCAAATGTAAAACTACGATAGCTCCGTTTCAAATGTATTTGCTGATTTATTTATTTTTTTACAACCAACGCAAATTACGGAACGTATTCTTTTACTCTGGCTGTTGTTTTGCTACATCAAAACTTTTCAAATATTATTTGTAATCGGAGCCATAGGAAGTGATCTGAATGCTTTTCCCTGTAGGATTTTATTTCATATCACTGGAATATTATTTCCACCTCAACCCCACAACAAGAAATGTAATCAAAACTTCACCCAGCCCATTCTCTCTCTCTCTCTCTCTCTCTCTCTCTCTCTCTCTCTCCCTCTCTCTCTCTCTCTGTCTCTCTCTCTCTCTCTCTCTCTCTCTCTCTCTCTCTCTCTCTCTCTGTCTCTCTGTCTCTCTCTCTCTCTCTCTCTCTCTCTCTGTCTCTCTCTCTCTGTCTCTCTCTCTCTCTCTCTCTCTCTCTGTCTCTCTCTCTTTCCCTCTCTCCTACTTTAATGGAAGCTGTGAGGCCCAGGGTGAGGTGTGGCAGAGCGAGGTATCTGCTGGGCAGCGTGGGTGTAGTAACAGAGGTGATGGGCTAAATTCACCCCATCTGTACCATTTGAATTAGCTTTCAGCTAATGGGCACTCTCACTTCCTGCTCTTAAACATGACGGAGGTGAGCTAATGGACACATACAGGGCTTCAACTTGCTGTTGAGTGTCTATTAGTGCTCATGACATGGGCACGTGGCTGGTTCCTTTGTGCTTTTCTCTTTCACATGGTAACAGATGTGGCTTGTTCTGGCCAAAATGGGCTCTATATATAGGGTTAGCATTTGGAGACAGGGAAATAATAGATATCTCTCTCCCTTCAGTCGCTCCCCCTTTTTTTCCTGCCTCTTGTTTTGTTCATCAGTGAAACACACAAAGGCACTCACAGATGAGAAACACCCAGGTCCAGTCTCAATGAACCACATACGACCCGAGAGGAAGCTAATAAGTCAAACTACTGGGCAAGCAAGCTGAGCATGAATACCAAATGCAACCTAATTGATTACCTAATTTATGCAATAACCAGCATTTTTAAATTATAGTTATTTATTGCCCAAATGTTTACCCAGCGCCAGTGATTCATGGGCGGTGTGTTCAGCCACGGGTCAGGCTCAGTGGACCCTCTTTATAACACTGACAGGAAAATTATCAGGAGAGGCTGGAGGCACCCAAAGCCCTACTTCATCATCACTGTTCTCCTGAAAACCAGCCAATGGATTTAAGAGATAAAGAATGTTTACTCCCATATATTCAAAGGCAGA
>OMLC01044130.1:0-10738 GCA_900302585.1 Regalecus glesne
ATATTTGTGTTTTCACACTTGTTCGAAAAGAAAAGAATAACTTTCATTCATTCCATATTTCATAATGAGCATGATATTATAGATATATATGGTGCTTTGCAGTGGACCAGTCCTGGCTCTGGCTCTGGCCAGGAAAGGAGCTGTCGATCACTGGAGGGCCATCCTTGGTCCCACGGACGTCAAGAAAGCCAAAGAGGAGGATCCTGATTGGTGCGTTTGTGTACACCTCATATCTGAACTCACATTTCTAGGAAATCTGCTAAAAGGATGTGTTATGTGTTAGTCTAAGGGCCCAGTTTGCTGTGGAGAATGAGCCCATTAACCCGCTACATGGCAGCGCAAACACCGAGGCAGCAGAGCGAGAAATCGACTTCTTCTTCCCCGAGCAGCAGACCCTGGCCGTAATCAAACCCGACGCCATAGAGAAATACCAAGGTGCCGTGGTGTCACTCAACACGCGGTTCAATTTGCCTCTCGAGTAGCACGCCCACTACGCCAGCACATTTCCCCTGCATGTGGAGAGATAGCTTTGTGACCGCTAGACGCTTCGTTCCATCTCACTCCAGTTCCTCTCTCCTCACTTTGACAGAGAAGATTCTGGAGGAGATCCATGGGTCAGGGTTCTCGGTGACACAGAGGAAGGAGATGGTTCTGTCCAAGGAGATGGCCGAGGAGTTCTACAAAGAGCACAGGGACAAGCCTTTCTTCAGCCAGCTGGTGGAATCCATGTGTCGGTCAGTCCATCTCTGGGCACAGCCAACCTGCCCCCCATTCCCGCCAGCAGCGTGAGCTGCGGTTAACCTTTCAAAAGCAGTCTTTGTATCTTAGAATTGAGGCCGCCCCAAGCAAGCGGCCGGAAAGTCCATCTCGATTTCCTTCTTGTTCCCACTGTGCATCTAGATTCCAGGCAAATCTTCTGCTCCGATGAGTCCCTTCACTGGGCTGTTACACAACGGATCAAACACAATGGGCATAGAAATGGGTGCAGCTTCACTCCGAGACGCTGCCTTAGCTGTCACTCTCGTGGTCCCCGAGGTTGAGCCACTGCTGTACGGACCGATCCAAACACCTCAATTCACTCTTCGGGGATTTAGATCAACAACATCGATAGCCCAAATAGTTTTTCGACCCCGGCCATGCTTTCTAAAGACCTACTGACCAAAGGCTGTTGGATGATGCTGGAGGACAAGTGTCTTGCTCATTGCGGCTCACTGCATCTTGTACACGCTCTTTGTGTGCTGTGTTGGAGTATATGTGTTTATTGGTATGCTGACAAGCTGCTGTTGAACTCATAATAACAAAGACCTTGTGGTCATGTGTGAAAACCTGTTGGTTTGAATTAGTCAAATGCATCGCAAGCATAAACGCTGGAATAGGATGACATCTTTTTTACGCCCAATAATCCAGGTAGTCCAAAAGGGTCAAAACGGGTAGCATCAGGTCACCTGAATGTGGGTTTAAAAAACAGGAGGATGTTTCAGCATTCATCTGAATGTCCTCTTTAGCTCCTAGTCAACAATGCGAGCTGCTTAAGTCCCTGGTAAAAAGTCCCCATTGAACTTTTAGACTACCTGGATTATTAAGCATGAAAAGATGTTCTTTTTATCTCTGTTGGCATCGTTTTGCCTGAGTCAGAGTCCCCCAATTTACATCTCTGTCCCTTACCAGGCCTTTAAGTAGCTCACATTCTTGACTTGGAGCTGAAGAGGACATTCAGATGCATTTTGAAACATCCTGTCTTTAAAATCTACATTCAGATGACCTGATTCAGCCTATCAGTAAATCTCTGGGTGTGATGGGTGTGTGCACATCTAGCTAGTTTTTGGCAGATATATGTCCAACTGAGTATTAAAGATGGAGTAGCAAAAGACTAATTGGCCAAGTAAACATAGAAGAAGAAAAAGGGCCTTACCTTACGAGTGAAGTGTTGGCAAGTAAGGGAAACGGTGCACTCTCTTGGCTGCCATGTTGGCCTTCATTTCAAATAAGTGAAGATTAACTTCCCATAAAAAGGCACCTTGAAATCCATCTTTTGAACAAAAGTGCATTTTCTGACTGTTCCAGAGGACCCTGTATGATGCTGGTCCTGGCCAAGGAGAATGCAGTGGAGGAGTGGAGGGCTATGATGGGCCCCAAAGACCCAAGGCAGGCAAAGGAAATAGCACCAGGCTCCCTGAGGGCCCAATTTGCTTCCGACATTCTTCACAACTCTGTCCATGGCTCCTCCACTCAACAGCACGCTGAGGAGGAGATCCACTTCATCTTTAGTGACATCTGCTCAGACCCAGAGTTGACCAGCAACAGAGAACTTGACACCGCCCTGTCAGGTAATGACGTACATGTGGGAGTTGAGGATAATTGCAGGGCAGCATGGCTCAGATGGCAGAGGGGGTTTTCTAGTCCTCGGAAGGTTGCTGATTTGATATCCGGTTCCTTCACCAAGTGTGTTGAAGTGTCCTTGAGCAAAATACTGACACCCAACCGCTCCCTGGGCGCTGCAGTTGTCCACTGTTCCTACGCAACAGGATGGGTTAAATAAAGAGTACAAACTTCCTTTCAAGAATAACAGAGCAAAATAAAGTCACCTCATAATATGTATATTATATTATTCATATATTTAGATTTATATTATTTATATATTGTTTATAATATATATATAACTTAATCCAACAGCTAATCTGACAAATGAATTTTACAGACTCACCATTTGAGAAGTTCATTCTATCATGATCTAATCAAACCGCATCTATTCATTCATAGGAAAAGAGCAAGATAGTTTCAAGGATACCGTAAATTCAGGAATGTCAAGACCCGCCACAAGAGAAACCTCTGATGAGGTTCACCAAAGATACGGAGGTATTCTGAGCATGAGATGCACTCGAGACAGAATACCTTTTAAACATATCATACAGTCCAAGCAGACGACAGAAACTCTCTGAACACTGCCATTTCAGATTCCTATGAGGGTCAAGGAAAGACTGTCTCTCCTGAATCAGGCCAAAGGGACGGCACTTATCCGGACAGCGTCACAAGCAGCAATCAAAATTTGGAAGGTAAACCGATATAACAGCCTTTTTATGTACTGTGGTGGCCTCATCCATTTTTGTTTTGAATGAACCAGACTTCGAGTGCCTTTGGTGGCTCCTTGCAGATGATACTTGTGCCTTATTTTCTTTGCTTTCCCCGATTTGTAAATAACAGCTTTGAGGGATAACTCCATTCATCTGACAAGTGGTAAGGTTCCCTCACCAGTGACTGATGTTCTTCCACCACACTCAAGTTAATCATCATTTTTCATGTTACAGGTGATCAAAAACTTGAATCAAGTCCTCGCAGTCCTCAGATACCCCAGAGTCACCAACAGGATCAATATTAAATCAATATCTACAACCTTCCTCTCTCCTGTTATCTGTAAAAGTACAATACTGCAAGCTATGTCAATCTATAATGAAAAAGGACACCTTTAACATTTTTGATGAATACTTTTATATTAAATTTTATTTTTCCCCAGTCTATACTGCAGTGTGATTTGACACACAAACAAAACTTGAATGTTACAGAACAATGTTATTTCACAACTTATCTGACATCCTATCTTATACTTACCTGGCAGGGGAGATACCGTGATCAAGAAGATGGTTCTCCCAGGGTGAGGCTGTGGGATTGCGCTCCGGTTTTGCCGACCTCTGGGAATTCCTTCAGAAGTGGGAATCTCGACTGCATCATTTCTGGTGGCAGGGGGCGGTGTTCACACTCTCCCCTGTAGATTTCTATACAGGTGTGGCACGGCTTTACTGTGCTTTCTATTACTTAGAAATGAGTCAAAGAACAGTTGAGTTGGTCTGAAAATACATTTTTTGTTAGCATTGTTATGGAAGGATTGTTCATTATCATAGCAACTAATCATGTTCTTCCACTGACTTAAAGACTCATAGTGAAAAGATAAAGGCTTATCACGTGTTTATTTACATGAATTCAGCTTAACTGAAGGAGTTTCAAACAAAGTTCATACCAGACATGATAAAATAGATATCAGCGCTATTTGAGGGAAATAAGGTCTCTTTACTCTAAACAAATGAGAAGGGGTCATGGTATTGCAGTGGTAGAGAGCGGGTTTTGGGAATTGATGAGCCAGAGGGAGTGGGTTTGAACCCATCGTGGGGTGTCAGGAAGGGCATCCGGCCTTGATTCCCCCAAGCTCCATCCAAGTCCGTGTCCATCCCCACAATGTGGGGAGTAATCATGAGATGTAAAATGGACATCTCACTCTTAACATTTCGTGAGTAGCAGCACAAACATTTATCAAGTTGCCTTTATGTAATTTCTTAAGTTACACCTTGGTTCCCAGGTCATCTAGTGAAATAGTCTTTG
The DNA here is from genome assembly GCA_900302585.1 of Regalecus glesne. NCBI lineage: Eukaryota > Metazoa > Chordata > Actinopteri > Lampriformes > Regalecidae > Regalecus > Regalecus glesne. The sequence continues at coordinate 4,372 of OMLC01044130.1, forward strand.
ATGCAGCTCCTTTTGTTAGAGCTCTCTGTGACTATGTCCTTTTGCTGTCCGTCAGCGTGTCCCGGGTCATCTTCCCAGTCATTTAGAGCATCCAATAAGACTGCCTCATCCATATCATCTGCTCTGAAAGACCTCTGGAACATCTCGGTGATGGTATTCTGCAGAGGGTCCTAAAGAAATTCAAATATGTCATGAGACAATCATCCTCTAAACATTATCCTCATAGGCAAAATATTGGAAAAATATTTTGGTTGAGCTTTAAAAATTATACTGGCTTGGGGACTTCAAGCTTTTGAAATTAACGTCATTGTGAGTCATACATCCTGTATTTAATGCCTTTAGATGCACTACTTGGTTTCCTGGCAAAGAGCGGAGTCACTGAAGGTTTGTTATGTCTTAGCTTACCTTCGAATAGAAGCTTGAGTTCAGTGCATTTTCAGAGAGGTTTGACTCAGAAAGGCCAACCTGCTCCAGAACGTTCATTTTTGCCTGGATCATGGGCCTAGAAAACAAACACATCATACTGGTACAGCAGAAACCAATACATATTCTAGAATCTGTGCGAACTTCATCCAAGCCCACCTCAAACTGGTTTGTATCTGACTGTCAGAACGTACTTATTCAAGCTGTCACCTACAGATACATACCAGAGGTGATCATCAGCAGTCCCTTTGGCCACCAGGTAGTGAACGTTTACATTACTGGTCTGCCCAATGCGGTGCACCCTATCCTCTGCCTGAATGAGAACCTGTAGGAAATGAGAAAATAAACTACGCGGTCACTCGGTGGGACCAAAACCTCCAGTCACAGCAGATGCAAAATCAGCAGAGAACAAAAAGTAGGATGGGTATTGAGTCAATGCTAAGAAAAAAAGTTTGTTAAAAGTAGTAGTTAAAAGTTTGGACACACCCATTTATAATCGTTTTTCTTTATTTTTACTAAATTTCACTTAAGTACTAAATAAAACAACTTTTTTTGGATGGGCAGAATTTCAGAATCTATATTTATTTTACCTTTTAATTATTATTGTTTATTTTTTGCTGTTTTATTTCAGCCTGGTGGAATTTTGTTCTCTGCATTTAACCCATCCTATTCCAAAGGAACATTGAGCAGCCGCCATGTGACGCTTGGGGAGCAGTTAGAGGTTCAGTGTCTTGCTCAGGAACACCTTGAGATGTTTTCTGCAGGACCAGGGATCAGACTTGCAACCGTACGATTGCCAGATGACCGCGCAGCGCACTGAGCTATGCGATTTGGAATTAAATTTAAAAAATTACCAATGAATACAAGATTCTGAAAAACATACATTCAAATCAGGTGTGTCCAAAATTTAGAGCGGTAATATTGCATTGTAGGTTTTATGAATATTCTAAAATGGTTGTCATTCTGTGCCTTACCCCTGGGTTCCAGAAGAGTTCTGCAAAGATGACTAGGTCAGCAGCATGCAAAGTAATACCCATGTTGGCGGCTGTGATGGACAGGACTGCCACACAGCTCTTAGTCGAGTGCTGAAACTTTTCACACAGCTGCTGGCGATCAGCTGATGGAGTTGAGCCATCAATACGGATGTAACTGATATTCTGCAATGATGATGGAGATGAGTTCAAAGTTACGGTCACACTAAAGAATGTTAAACCAATGACAGCTCCTCAACAGAAAATTAACTAGGCTGAGTCACAAATAATGAACCAAATCTAAAAGACACTACAGTGATTTCCCCCTTAGTCCACAAGCCACAAACTAACTAAACATCCTCAGAGTGAAAAATAAAGTGATAACGAATGAGGAGAAACAGGTATGAATAAGCATATCTACTTGTCTTAGCAAGCAGGCAGCAGAGTAGCATAAGTGAGTCGATAGACTCTCCTTCAACTGGGCAAGCATCTGGCCCACTGAAGTACCCTTAAGCAAGACACTAAATCCCTTCCTGCTACAGATACTATTCTGCCGATGACTGCACTTTGAGAAAATGGAAAAGAAAAAACTTTATCACCTAATGCATAATAAAATCACATTATTACTATTCGCTTAAATGTAGTTGACTATAAGGTCTGTTTTTAAATGTCACAATTAGTCCCCACTTTGTGGGGATGGACATGGACTTAGATGAGATGTGGGTGATTAAGGCCGTGGTAAGCCATTATCTCAAATGTGAACTCTCCTGCCCAATATCTGTTCAGTAGGGCTATAGTAGTGATGAAGAGTTAGATGAGACATAAAAGCTCTGAGGTCATTGACTGATAAAGGAATGTTTGAATGAAAACATAAAATAACTGACTCTTTTACTTTTATTCAGCATTAATAATTGGTTATAGGTCTTGGATATTTCCATTTTGCTTCCAGAGATCCCAGTACCATCCACTGCCAGCCAAGCTACACAGAGCAATTAACCTGATTCCATGTATACAACAAGAACATGCTGTGAAAGATTTTAATCACCTTCTTTCCAAGTTCTTCAGTGATGTTGTCCAAAACCAGTTTGTGATGGGCAAAAACCAGAAACTTCTCTCTTCCACCCTCCAATATGTCCATGATATACTCCCTGGAAATGATACCATTGGACTCATTGGACAGCTTTGGAGTATCCTAACATTTTCCGCATTTAAATATTTCAGTATTTCTCGCTTTTTAACACTGATGTGTTTTAATGGTCTGTACTCTTTATCGTCTTGTTGCAAAATCAGCTGCGTTAGGTGGGACATTTGAAGTTTAAAATCAAACAAAAATTGAACATAGCATCACCATGATTTTGAACAAAGCACATTCTAAACAATCTTCCTGTAATCTAATTCAATGATGATCAAAATTGTATTTACATTGTAGTCTGGGGGAAAAGGGGCATCTTCCTAACCTACATTACATAACTTGTTTCTTCTTATTTAAGGGACCATATGCAGCTTTTTGCATTAATATCCCCATTTGATGTGCCGTACCAGATTATAGCTTCAAGCTAATTCACATCTGCAGTACCTGCATGTCGTTTTCATTATAGTTGGAAGAAACTGGAATACCCAAAGGACACTCACACAGACACAGGGAGATCATGCATACAACACATTATACTTGTCAGATACGAAGTTGATACAATGTGCAAATTCTCTGTAATAGCATATATACATACATAATGACTTGAGTCTTGGCCTCAGCTGTGTGGCTATAGAAGATGAGCAGAGCCTCTTTCTCTTTCATCTTCTGAAAATGCGATAAAGAAGAGCCTGAGATAAGAACTGACAGGATATTCTATTTGATAAGATCACTCTTACAGTTAAAAGCAGGAAGATAATGCACAATCATGGTCAACTACTGGCTCAGATTATCAATTATAAAATACTCTTCTCTATAATGCTCCAGTCATTTGAAGGCAACTGTTTAAATGTATGTAAATGTGGCTTTCAGGGTCTCCCTCTAATAATGCAACAGCAGAACTCACCTTTTAATTAAGTAAATTCTCTATCATGGTAGCAACAAAAGTAGCATTCCATGGCCAGTAATCAAAAAGCATTTATGTTCAAATCTGAAATTCTTTGGCCCTTGAACAAGCTTACTTGGGACTTATTTTGATTTTAAGATTATTTTAAGCTCGATATCAAAAAGTCCAAGCAAACTACAGAGCCCTTTTTGACATGTGCTAAGTTCCATGGCGTTCTTGTCAGACCTGGAAAGCACAGTGTTTGATTTTGAGAATCTCAAAAGTTTTCCGGGACATCACAGGAAGCCTGATGTGACTTACATTGGGATTTCTCTGGACCAGTTCCTTAGCTGCAGATGAGAGGGCAGCCTTGAGCCGGGCGCTGATTCCATCTATGGTCACCATGACAACCTTGCGCTGTTTGGCAGGCAGCTGGGAAAGGACATCGGACTTGAGGCGACGTAGCATCAGGCATTCCTCCATCAGCAGCTTCAGCTCGCCAAGGTTAGATGACCCAGAGTAGTCCCAGCCCCAGGTCAGCTATGAGAGAAGGGGTGAAAAACGGATCGAGAGAAGGGTCAGGCTGGGAGTGAGGGAGTACTGGGTTGTATGAGTGTGGTGGTGGTGGGGGTTAAAATAGAGGTGAGAGAGAAAAAAACATAGCTGCCTTTATCAGTCAAACAGACAGGCTTTAATTCATACGAAAATGGCTCTGAAAAGTCAAGAAATAGATTCTCTCAAGCCATAACTAAACTTATAATAAGCCAATTAAAATGTAAATGACTAGAGTAGTTGATATGTGTACAAGTTCAAGTACGAGGAAGATGAAAAAAAGGATGGAAATAAATAAAAGGTCACAGTCAAGCTATCTTTTCACCCGGTATTAGATTTCATAACGCATGCCATTTTATACACATCAATGGACAGCAGTTTGATAATGCACTAAGCTCAACAACAAAAGTATTAACATTCCTAAAGTGTTGCCTGCCAGATGCCAATCTCATGACATTATATATTTTGTGCTTAAAGTAAAGCCTTCCCTCTATGTATTGTAAAAGATGTGCTGCAAACCAGACAGATGAAGAATCCACAAATAATCCCCCACTTCAAGTCTTCCGTAGACTCAGAGGTCTCTTGGAATCCTAGATAATTACCACTTTAATGGCAGCGGGGCGTAGGTATTAACCATCACACTCAAGTCATGTGACTCAGATGAGTCTAACTACCTGTTTGGCATCGCAGTAACGCATCCCAAACTCATGGAATCGTGGGAAAAGGTTAGGTCTGACAGCCAGGATCTGAGTGTAGAGCTCTGAGGGTCTGGACATGGCAGGGGTCCCGGACAGAAGGATCACCCTTTTTGCTGCCTGAGGACATAAACCAGTTCTGATGAAAATGAGTCAAGGTGATGGAGCAAAAAAATGAAAAACCATCCATTCAAGCTGATACATTTTTGGGTGTGGATTTTCTACTTCACTAGCAGTCTTGATGCATGCTCAATAATCCAGGTATGGAAATCACAAAAAGAGGTACTTGTGGTACTTTACTAGCATCTTTCACAGATAAACAAGCGTCACTTTTATTTCGGCATATCAATATAAATGAAGACAGGTATTAACCTCAGGGATCTATCTAATAGCCATTTTGGCAAATGTGCAAACTTGAGATTATGTTCTTGCCTTGCAAGTTTGGGTGTCATTATTTGATTATTTCTGGAAAGTTCTCCTTGTGTCTTACTTAACAGCTCAGACACCATGTGATACTTAGAAGCAGTTGAATTTTATAATTATTATTCAATGTTGGACTTGGTCCCCTATCTATTCCTTCTGAAATAGAAATATAATAATAATTGAAAGGCAGGACCTTCCTCTCTTCCTTTAGTTTCCTTTAGTAGTTAGTTTTGGTATGACAGTGTGTGTGTGTGTGTGTAATTATACATATGTATATATAATTTTAAGAATTCAAGCTCTATTCACAAGTTTTCCCTGTATAAAATAGGCTTGTAAACCAATCAATTAAACTGATGATACACCAACTTAAAAGTAACAGAAAAGTAAAAAGTACCTTTAGCAAGGGAAAAGCAGCTTTCCATCGCGCTGTCTTCATGTTCTTAACAAAGTGGGACTCATCCTACACAAACAGTGGGAACATCACATATATAGCACAATTTCTTTTTCTTCAACCGCCATTACATTCAACAACAATCATCCCTTGTATTAATAACTTCATATTTTCATCAAAGGTCAATGTCTGTTTTCCTTCATTATGCCAAGAATTTAGCAGCTAACACAAGTCAACCTGGAAAATAGTCACACCTACGATACAAATGAGTTCAACCAGACCACTAACCATGATGACCACATAAAAGTTGGCTTGTTGCTGTTTGTCCATTCTACTGAGGAGGTCGTAGCTGATGATGTTGACCAAACCGGAGCACAGATTGTCTTTGGCTTTCACCACCACGTTGATGCTGTCCGGACACACTGAGGGAAGCCAGCGTCTGAAAGCCTTCCAGAGAGATAATACTTCACCTTGACAAATAAGGTGTAAAACAACTCCAACTAAATATAGCCCTCACTTCTGGCATTAAGTGGAATCTTTAATGGCTTATGTATATCTGATGAATCAAAAAAGTTTTTGTGAGTGACAGGTAATCTAAGAATAATCACTAATATCACTTACAATTCAGCCTAACCAATGACACGATGTTTCCGTTTCTAAACAGTCAATCGTGTAGTGTGAGACATTATCTACAACTGTGGCCCAAATGCTTCTGACAATTCACTTCCTTTCTCTCCATTCACCTGTCAGCCTAGCTTTAGCTCGCCAAGTTACAGCTCAAATGCTTTACAGCATGTCTGTCTCAATGGAAAAAGGAAACACAGTGCCCATAAGAGTCCAACCAGAGAGATGTGATGTCCTTTAGTGGGGAGACACCCTGTGACTGCACTTCTTTTT
>OMLC01044131.1:0-10787 GCA_900302585.1 Regalecus glesne
TATATCTTACAATATATCAGTCTCTCTCTCATCTGAAGGCCACAGGGCCCACATTCACAGTCCCCTCACCAAGCCTTGTGCATATGACACATCCCACTTCACCTGTCTCATGCGCTGACTGTTTATTTCTCTGCTTCAGTCTCTCACTTTGCCTTTCTCTCTCTGCTTTGTCTTCAGCATGTCTTTCTATCTGTTTTTGGTTCTTTGTTTTTCTATGTATCCACCTTTCTTTATCTCTCTCAATTCAATTCAAATGGGTTTAATAGCATAATTAACAGCAGTGCATATTGACAAAGTTTAGATATTAAAAAACTAGACATAAACTGGAAAACCGATGTCCACAAACCCATTACAGCAAGTAGATATAGTATAGTGAAGAACAAAGTAAGAAACAGAATAAATAAACTATTATCAAATACAATAATGTGTGTCAGCTGACTGTCACTCAGGTCCTTGACTTTATGGCAGGCAGTGACATGGGCAGCTGCTAACCTATAGCTCTCTGGATCGTCCCCCAGCAGGACTGGTAGTTTTTCCTCGTCCAGTAATTACAGAAAATCTTTGACATTGGTTTGAATTTTTGAAATTATGTTTTTCTTGGATGTCTGTATTGTTCACATGTGGTGAAGAAGTGTAGCTCTGTCTCAGTTTCACTTGAGGTGCAGCTGGAGCACAACCTTTGTTCTGCAGGTAATCCAGGTTTACTTTTGTCTCTCCTTCTCAGTAGTAAGCCTGTTCACTCAGTCTGTACTTTGCCAGGGTTCTTAGATGGTGATTAGTCACCATGCTCACATAGTCTGCTATGGGGACTCAGACAGCATAGCATTTTGCTCTTTGTTTTTGTTTGTGTTTGCCAATAGATGAGGTAGTTTGGCTTGAATGCTTTCGTAATTTGGTTGAGTCTGGTTTGTGACTTGTTCTGTTCCTGAGCTGTGTTAATTAAACAGTTCTGTGCTCTCAGGATAAGGACTGATTAGGTAAGGGGGCTCTAGGCGTTGCAAGGCTTGGTAATGGTGAGAGAGGAGGTTACTTAGTTATAGGTGTTTCCAAAAGTTAATTGCTCTTTGTTGTATTTTTACAATTGGTGGATGTTGGCCTAATTCTGTCTTTGCATCCATTGTTTGTAACCTTCATCTGGATATGTAGGACAATCTTACAGAACTCTGTATGCAGGGTCTCATACAGATGTGTTTGTCCCATTGAGTATAGTCTTGTTTTATGAGTGGACCCCACACCTCACTGCAGTAGAGTACAATTGGATCAACAGCACATTCAATTAGTTTTAACCATATTCAGGTTGGTACTTCTGTTTGTATATGTTTTTATGGTCTGAGATGATGATCAATCATTCTCTCTCTCTCTCTCTCTCTCTCTGTCTCTCTCTCTCTCTCTCTCTCTGTCTCTCCTTCTCTCTCTCTCTCTCTCTCTCTCTCTCTGTCTCTCTCTGTCTCTCCTTCTTTCTCTCTCTGTCTCTCTCTGTCTCTCTCTATCTCTCCTTCTTTCTCTCTCTCTGTCTCTCTCCTTCTTTCTCTCTCTCTCTCTGTCTCTCTTTCTCTATCTCTCTCTATCTCTTTTTCTCTCTGTCCTTTTATAGTCATTTTTGCTAACGTATCTGTTTAGCAATCTGTGAGAAGATTTGGGAGTCTCTCTCTTTTCTCATTTTTCTAATGGTATTGACCCGACCCTGGTCCCAAGGTCAATGCAGGGTCATTATTTTCCTGGCTGATGACAAGTGTCTGGATTGACAACTAAAATGTTCATCAGAGATGGTGATAAAAGGGATAGCTTTATAACATGCGAAGGTTAAGGCCCATGAGTTTTTGATTTGCATTCCGTCTTTACTTGCCTCTTTCCCATCGGTTGCCCTCATGAAGCATAGATAATGTTCTACAGACCTCTGTTTAGTTCATGAGGTATTGATGGGATGGTTTATCAACAAAACCATGGATACTCTTTTCATTTCTAGTCATAACAAACAGATGCTTTTGGATGTCATTGTTGTGTTTCCGAGGGAAATTGCTCCTGTGATTCCACTGCAGATGTATTTATTTAAATATGTCTGCATTGCATTTTCCCTCTCTCCTACTTCATCTTTTGGCTTGCCTACACATTTGGCTGTAATAAGGGCAGGTGTGACCGTCTTCTTAGCTGGTTTTAAAGATCTGAGGATGTGAAATGTCAGCAAATAAACATATATCTGTTGCAAATATGTTATTTTTTATACTTTGAAAATAGTATTTTTCTCATACTCCTCTCTCTCTCTCTTCCTCTCTCTCTTTTTCTCTCTCTGTCACTCATATCTACCCTTCTTTAGAACTTGAATCAGAACCCGCGCACCCTGCTTCCCAAGTTCTTTGGGCTCTACTGCGTCCAGTCAGGGGGCAAAAACATCCGCGTAGTTGTGATGAACAATGTCCTGCCACGTGTGGTCCGCATGCACCTTAAGTATGACCTGAAGGGCTCCACCTACAAGAGGCGGGCTTCCAAGAAGGAGCGGGAGAAGGCCAAACCCACCTTCAAAGACTTGGACTTTATGCAGGACCTGCAGGATGGACTAATGCTGGATCAGGACACGTACAACGCCCTGGTCAAGACCTTGCAGAGAGACTGCCTGGTGAGTTGGCACATAAACCAAGGGGTGTAAGAGTAAGAGGGAGTAAGAGGGTGCTGTGTTCTTTCTCTCTCTATCTTGCTCTCTCTTGCTATCTTCCTTTCTCCTCTGTTCTCACTATCTATCTCTCAATGTGCAATGTATAATTGGCATTCTGTATAAGAGCCTCAGTGAGATGAGTGAGCTGGGAAGAGAGAGGTTCATAGAGGGAGTAGAACAAGAGCTAGTGAGAATATAACGACAAGGAAAAATACAGGTCAGTAAGTAGAAGTGGGAAATGACAAGGAAGAAGTTGGCACTACTGAGCACCCTGAGGGAAAGGGAAATAAGAGAGAGAGGCTGATGAGCAAAATAGGAAAAGGGGTAAAGGAATGTGGAAGAGGAAACCAGGACATCTACAGCACCCTAATGAAAAGAGGGTGGAACAGAGGATGGAGGAAGGGAGGAGACACAGCAATTTATGAGTGTTTGGCACCCCCCAGGACCCCCCTCCTCTGTTATTAATTAGACCTTTATGAGCAAGTAGGAACCTACAAAGGTGCCTGGCCTGTTAGTAGGCTTGCCCTCTTCTCATTAACTACCCATGGTGTGTTCATGTAGGTAAGTTTAGAGTAATGCATCTGTTCATGTGTCTGCTGAAAAGGGTCAAGTGTGTTCAGGTGTTAGGGTCTTATGAATGCACTGGTATGCACTGAATGCATAGGCTCTCCAGAAAGTGTAGCTTGTGTATCTGTCTACCAGATGGTGCATCCATAAACTTATCGTTCCCTTAAAAGGTCCTGGAGAGCTTCAAGATCATGGACTACAGCCTGCTGCTAGGGGTCCATAACATGGACCAGTCAGAGAGGGAGAGACACATGGAGGGATCCCAGGGCGGCAGTGATGAGAAGAGGCCTGTGGCCCAGCAGAAAGCCCTCTACTCCACAGCCATGGAGTCCATCCAGGGAGGGGCAGCCTGTGGAGAGTCCATTGACACAGATGACACGTGAGTTTTAAAATGTGGGTTTGGACCTGTGCCTGCTGCTGTCGCTGAGGTCTGAGGATCAGACCAATAAGTTCACTTCACTGGGGGCACCCTCCACTCCTCTGGTGGAGGAAAGGGTTTGCCAAGAGAGAGAGAGACTGAGAGAATAAAGACTGTGTAATTCCACAACATTGTAAATAAAGAAGAGAAAGGGAAAAGAGGATACTCCTTTCTTTCTTCAGCTAGACTGAAGATGTCACCTATTTGAGTGACAAAATGTTACTGAATAAACTTCTTATCCAGTTGAACCAATTCACCTTTTTTATGATTCACCATATACAGTGGAACTACCCAGCTCCACATTTGCAGAATTTTTTAAATGACAGATAGGAAAAACTGTTTTGTCTCCTTTGTCTTTTTAGGATGGGAGGTATCCCAGCAGTCAATGGAAAAGGGGAGCGTTTACTGCTTTACATCGGAATTATTGACATCTTGCAGTCGTACAGGTAATCACATCAGTGCTTATATGATGGATGGCATGTCATCATCATTTATCATGAATGGGTTATTTATGAACCATATATGAGAAAAGCCTATGACAAAGGGCAAATTCCTTATTTTCCTTTTATGGAACAATTACAGAATACTGTGTGGTAACAATTGGAAGTGAGCCTCACTCAAGCCATTCTAGATAAAGTTTAAATAAAGTATAAACTACTAATACTACTCTTACTATAGATAGATAGACAGATAGATAGGGCTGTCATGATATTAAATTTGCACTGCACAATAATTGGGGCCAAAATAATTCATCATAACTATATATTATAACTGTACAAAAGCATACAAAAATAATAACATAGTGAAAAGTCAACCAGATTAATTGATAAACAAAAGGTTCACAAGTCCAAAAATTTGCCATCAATACAATGTCAACTGCAGGAAAATCAGTTGCGGGAAGCAGAGGACAGAGTTTGTGTGAGACAATAGGCTGACAATTAACCACTCTAATATGTTGTAATTTAATTTCCACGGACTGTGTCCTTGCATAATTTGTTTCTTCTTTCCCTTTTTCATGACATGACTTTGTGTGGCAGTAGTAGCAACACACCGAAGTGGTATCTAGCTAGTTTAACATTTGACCAAGTATAAACCAGTCTAAGTCAATGTCAAGCCCCACAAAGGATACATGCATTTAGAATACACATGACCCCTAGTTATTTTTTGCAATATATTTTTTTATGAATTGCAAGGCAGGGAAATTAAGCTCTATTAACACATTTAAATAAACCCAACCACACCATCAGTATATAGAGTAAAATGGAAAGAAAAAGCTCCACATAAATCCATTTAGTTTAATTTTCTTATATATTTTAATATAAATTCAGTTCAGTTTATCTTATTTTTAGTATATTTCTTTGCAGAAATATGCGATTCACTGGTTATCACTATCAGTTCACTCATAAAAAATTCTCCCCTTTGGGATAAAACAAAAAAATAAAAACAAGGAAGTATTACCAAATGTACTTTAATTCATTTAACTCACAAACGAAAATCCATAGACCCCCAAAGGTAAAGTCAAGAAGAAAAAAGGGAAACAAATGAGGCAAAATGGTCAACCGGTTTTCTCTGAATCACAATTAATGTAGTGAGTGGTTATTAAGCTGTTGTCAAGTATGTCAAGCATAGATGTTTATAGCTGTTTGGAACCTCAAAAGATTCCTTGAGATGGTGAGGGGGGTGATGATTTTTCAAAGGAACATGTGAATATTTAACCAACATGGAGTTAACAGGGCTCAAACGCCTGGGTAGGCTGATGATGTGGAAGTCTATCCTCTCCTTGCTCTTTAGTCATCAGCATCAGTCGCCATACTGAGTCGCCATACAGCCCTATTATCAAAGTTCATAAGTGGCTGGTCTTTCAGCAAGTGGATAAATCAAAGCCATTTCACTGGTCGAATCCATGGACCGGTCAACCCCCGCTAGCGGGGAAAATGGCCGGAATACAAATCCTGTTTGTTGTTGTTGTTGTTGTTCACTGGTCGACAGGACCGGTGGATGCGTGGAGGTGAGAGAAGACAGACAGATAGCCTGAAACAGATATCCTAATATTTATGACAACATAATTAGGGCAATCATCCCACCTGCTAGTTATTACTGCATCACAGAGGAGGGAGACAAATTGAGAACACAAAGAGATGGAAATTATGTAAGAGGTTTTGTATTATTCAAACAATATTAACAGTTTCCAATTTTGTTCTAGAGCACTTCACGGTACCCAGAAGGCTCTAGTTATGGTTACTGATTACATATTGCTGACTGCAGACAGAAGTGATGCCTTGATTTTAGTTATTTTAGATTAAAATGTTGCCTTTGATGTGATCAGTGCCAGTACCCTCTTGATTTATTATGCTCGTATCTCTCCAACAGAACTTTTTCTGTCCTGTGTAACTCTACTTCCTCAGTTCAGTTCTTGGTCCTGTTTCTGTTTTCTATGTACATGCTGCCACTTGGCCAGGTTATTCACTTTAAAATGTGTATTGTCACTCTGCTTGTACAAGTACAGTTGTGTGAAATTCTTAGGCTTACATTGCAGAAACATGAGATAAACATGATAAACATAAGATAAAGATAAAATAAAATCTGTATGTGTATTCATACCTACTCATACATATAAATCAATAGGTCAAACACCCAACTTAACCCCATTGATCCTAGCAAATCGCCTGTTTCAATCTTAGATGTCCTAAAATTTTCTTAAATTTGATTATGATAAGTCTGAGGTCATTCTGTTTGGTCGCCTGAGTCCATCAGCCCTTTTGGTGCTAATTTTGGTGGTCTGTCAAACAGTCTTAAGCAAGCCGATAAGAATCTAGGGGTAATATTCAGTAATAAACAAATAACTTCTGATTTAATAATTAAATCAAACGTATTCAGTCGTGTTTCCTCCTGCTCAAGATGAGAGGCCTGTTTTTACATGTTGAAATTAGTCCATAATCTCTGAAATTAGGTCATTTTTATCAGTTGATCTTAATCATAGCTTAACTATCCCAATGTACTTCTCTTTGGGTATCAGCCAGGGCTCCCTGCACTGTCTGGAGTTGGTACAAAATGCCACAACTCAACTCATTACTGGGACAAAGGGGCATATCACATCACCTCTGTGCATCCCTACCTATACGGACTCCTTGTTAGAGTTCAAGTTGATGTTAAAATTGTATTGCTCATTTTTAAGGCCTGAAATGCTCTGGTTCTTAAAACTGATTTATTCACCTGCTATATACCCTCTGGACCATTAAGAGAGCTCGAAATAGAGCCATGCTGGTTATTCCCAAGTCATGGTTGGTCTCAAAGGGTGATTCAGCTTTTGGTGTTAGAGCCTCCAAACTGTAGAACTCTCCTCCTACTGAATTCAGACACACTAAATCTCTAGCTTCCTTTGATTCTTCTCTTCATGAAATCTTCTGGAAATGTTTACTTTTATATCTAGTTATGCTGTCTTTTTATACTGTATTGTTACTCCTATTTATTTGTTTTATTCTCTTACCCCCTTTTTCTACATGTTCTTTGGGCTTATTCTCTTTTTCTTCCCTTTTCTGGTTTTATTTCTTTTATAAATCAGTTTGTGTTACTGCTAAGAAAATTGCTATGGAAATATTTATCATCATTATTATGGAAGAAAGAAGCATATATAGCAATAGAAAAATAGGTGCAAGCACATAAGATAAAATAAAATGTCATTGCTCATTACAGAACATATGGTTAAAACACTTAGCATAATCAATAAATATATATCTATAGAAAATTGGTAGAATACACAATATAGATAAACCATGTGCTATACTGACTATGCCTTTTTACAAGTCAGCTTTTTGTGTTGGTTTTATTATATGTGCCTTAGTGTGCTATAGTGCCGTTTCGTATTGTTCTCTATTTGTTTGATAAAATGAACAAAATCCATAATAAATAGATGTTTCCCAAAAAAAGAACACAATATAAAGAATATACAGGAATGCACTATAAAAATATTAAGTTATAAACCATAAATTGATTTTTTCTTATACAGCCATTTACTAGTCTAACGACCACTCAAAGCACTTTACAATGACTGCCTCACATTTACTGAAAACAGAGGATAACATACTATATATACACATCAGATAAGTGTCCAAAGTAGTTAAACGTTTCTAAAATGCAATGGAGTAGGAGTATAAAAGTGTGCAAATTAACCATAAGCAAAGTTACTGAAGGAGAAAAACAGAGTGGAGGTTGGCTGAGACAGAAACTATAAAATTTAGAGCTGTAGAGAGTTATTGCTTTGGGCAGGACAGATATCCTGGGTTGCTTGTGACGGCAAAGCTAAACCAGAGAAAGTCCCTTGCTGTCTGTCCAGTAGGTGGTGGAGAGGGTGCTAAGGATTATCCATAATGGACAACAGTGTTCTTGTTTTATCAGTTGGATTTTCCACAACCTCTCCACCACACAGGTAAAACCGCCATGGGTCAATGTGACACATTGGACCACTGTTAAATTTACCAACACACATACAGACATCCTTACACCACAATAATGGATCAGAAAAAGGCTACAAACCGGTTCAAAGTCAGCATTCATAAGTATTCTCCCATTGTCATATTAAGTACTTTAATCACCATATTCAGCTTTGATTAATGTATATACACAGCTGACAGGCATGTTGGTCATATTTGTGTTTGTCTGTGATCCTAACATATATTTAAAATCACTATATCAACTTGTGTTTCTCTTTATGGCTAAAGGCTCATTAAGAAACTGGAGCACACGTGGAAGGCTTTGGTTCATGATGGGGTAAGCTGCACTTTTGTTGTTTTTTCCTAATCATGACACTTAGCAATGCAGAGGAATGTAGGCAGCCACACAGTCACACACTGGAGCAGGTCTGCTTTTGTAGGCCAATACACATTGAAATACATGTAGACATTTAAGTATCTGATGTTATGTAGTTGTATTATAAAGCAATGAGACAAGCTGAGAGAGCCCTTACCTGTGTTTACCTTTTCTCTGGCAAAGGTAAAACACTTGGCTTATCCTCAGCCTTGTACTTGAAGCTTTCACTTATTGTTTTGAAAAGAGAGCATAGTATCTGGCTATCTTTTCTGTCAGTCTGTTTTCATCCCATCTGCCTTATCCTGTGTGCTCCTAGCTCTATGCCATGTTTGCTGTTCCTGAAATTTTAAACCGTTGAGTTGTTCATGGGTCGAGTGCTTTTCTTGACACCCCTCAAGACTAGTCAAAATACTGAATAGTATTAAAAATCATGGCCTCAACAATGAAGGCTCCTTTTTCTCATTCTCAAGTAACCTCTCTGCAATGTGATCATGCCTCACACTTTTTCCTCTCTCCTTTTCCCCACCCATGCCACCTTCTTCTCTGCCCCATCTTCCCCAGGCCCTGAAGCACCTCTCTATCCTTCCTGTAGCCCACACTACAACACCTGGCTGTTCTTAATATAGAAGCTCTCTCACGGCTTTCTCTCTCTATTCTCCACCCCTCTCCTGCTCTATGTCTGTCTTTCCCGCTTTCAGTGTACCCATGCACACGCATGTGCACACACACACACACGCACACACACACACACACACACGATACGAAGATATACGGAGCTTAGCAGCTCCATAATGTTCTCTAATGCGTCACTGCTGCTGATGATGAGCTGTCCTCCCACTCTGCTGATGTGTTCATGACGAGTTGAGTGTCATACAGTAGCTCTGCCTGTATAACACCTTTGGCCCCATACGTAATTGGTTATTCATGTTAAATTCCTGCTATACTGTTGCAAAGCTAAAAGTAACTGAGCTGATCTGTTGGATTTTGTCATTTTGACGTTGCCCATTCTGGGGTAGATAAGGCATCCACTTTCTTTTTTTAAAACTTTTGTTCTCTTCTAATCCCCTCACCTCCAACATCTCCCCCTCACCTCCAGCATTTCTCCCTCCCCACACTCCTCCATTCATATCCCCCTTTTTTAGCCCTTTATCCCGCCATTGGTGTCAACCGAACACGAAGTCTCATCTGTCAGTCTGGCGGTAGTGTGAGCCGAGGAACATGAATAAGGAATTGATTACATTAGCAGGCTAGTTTCTGTCTGCGTATCTTTTTTGATCTAGGTGCCTATGCTGGTTTCTGATGTGTTGTGCCAGAGAAAGGCATTAGTGATTTGGACATTCCGGGACAAATAGAGGAATCTTCACATATTACCTTGATCTTTTCTCTCATGCTCGGTTTTCATCATCACTCTCATTTTACTTTTCTCTCTCTGTCTCTCTCTGTCTCTGTCTCTGTCTCAGGACACAGTGTCAGTCCATCGGCCAGGCTTCTATGCAGACAGGTTCTTCAAGTTCATGAGCAGCACGGTTTTCAAGAAGAGTTCCTGTGAGTTCCCTCTGAAAGATACACTGCCTTACATAGTCAAAGGGAGACCTAAGATGAGCCCCAGACTCACATACCAGGCATTTCTCTCATTTAACTGAGAGAGAAACCCACTGAGCCTCCACAGGGAAATAAGATTAACTGCCATATTTGGAACTGTTTAATATCATGCTATAAAAGTGTAAAGGATGGTCAAGTGCCCTTTTCTGTTTCATCTTAATGAAAACGTTACAGTTATCAATTTACTGCTTCCACAAAGGCAAGGATTTCTAATACCACAGACTTGCCATGGCTGAACCTTGTTCCTTGATCCACACTTTGTTGCCACTTCAGTAACACTTGGATCTACCATGCATATTTAAACCTCCATATGAGTTCAGAACTACTATGTGGTTACTGATTAGGTTGGATCCTGAAGAAATTATTTTTGTAGGTATTGATCAGCATTCACTCTGGATTGGTAATGCGAAGCATTTACACTTGTCCCAGTTATCAATGATCGGTGTGTGTTTCTTTTTCCAGCTTTGAAGTCATCTCCTTCTAAGAAGGGCCGTGTGTCGCTGACAGTGCCTAAGTACCCTGGTCCTGGGGCTGCCTGGTCAGCTAGCCAGCTGCACTCTGAGAGAGACGAGAATATCTACGACCTGAGGGGAGCACGCAGCTTCCCAACACTGGAGGATGAGGGTAAACAGAAACACATGCACTTACGGAATACAAGTATGTACGAATATGCTGTAAACATACCAACTGATATGTGTGCTTGCAGACACAAGCAAAGATCGAGGATAAGCTGAGTGTCCTCTT
>OMLC01044133.1:0-11162 GCA_900302585.1 Regalecus glesne
ACTGTAATAATGACAACAACCACAATTTTCCCTTACGAGTCCCACAAGGGGAACTATACTATACTACATTATACTACTTTACATTTCTATAATATATTTTCTCAGAAATGTCTTTCTATCAGTAATCACTAAAATGCATAGCCACAAAACATCATATATTGTATTTTTGAGGATTAGTTATTATATTTAATACACCAGTGATGGAAAATGCTAAAACACATTAGTTTTCATACAAACGTTCTGGCTTGTGGCTAGACTTCACTTTGTAAAGTGTATTTTACATCTCACCTCATCTCCACTGTATTGCTTCAAACAGTGAAGAAGACGACTCGTGTTGGCCAGCCAGAAGGAGGTCATCTGGAAGTCATCATTTTTCTGCAGACATATTTGAACCTTTATATTATCTGATAAATGGTTGACAATGGATGGATGGACAGATGGATGGAGAGAATGTACATCTATAATGAAAGAGGTGATTTTATACAGCATTGTCATTACCTTGAGGACTTTCTTGATGGCATTAATGGTGGAGGTGAGAAGAGACTCAACTTTCTGGTCATCATTGATGTAGTCTGCATGACGAATGCACATTAAGAGTATGTAGGCTGGAAGGCAGGGAACTGTAGCTGACACTGCATTGGGCCGTATGTCTGAAAACCAAAATGGCACATTCATGTCAAGTTATCATGGATTAAATATTCAGACACTAAACTGGATGTGAGACAAACTTTATTGAAGGTTGAGGTGATAATGTCATACCAGTGATGAGAGTTTTGACTAGTAGAGCCTCATCCTCCTTGTTGTACTCTAGTATGCCTGCAAAGTCCTTCTCTTTACGTTGGACGGTCACTTGACGACTTAGTTCATGTTTGACCTTACTTGGCTGGGGAACAGTTTGGGATACTGCACAGAGAAGACACAAGTCACAACCTTTGATTCATTTTACACACATCAGATCATATATAAAGAGTTTTAAATGAGATGAATGTGATAATGTTCATTTGGCCCTTTGCTTGTAACCTTCTAGCTCCTGGACTTTCTTCATATATATCCTGAGCTGTTTTTTCAGCTTCCTCTCATTTCTTTCTAGTTTCTCTATGAGTTCTTTCAGGTCCTACAAGCCCAAAGAGAAGAAAAACAACACAATGTTAAATAGTGATAAAATCATTCCAGTTTCTTGGATGAATGCTAACACCTCACATGACACAGTACTCTTACCAGATTGTCATTGGTAAGGCGAGTGATTTCCTGCTGAACGCTGTACTCGACTTGAGCCTCAGGGGACAGGGCCATGGTGTAGTTCAGCATCTCCTGCTTCTTCTCTAGATCATCTTTCAATAGCTCGATTTGTGTGTGGAGAGCTTCCAGCTCATCCTTATGCTTCCTTGACAGAGACTGGATCTGGGCCTCTAATATCCTGGGGGAGAAAAGTGTCTCATGTCACTTATGATGCCATGATTTAAGGCCAATACTATTACTATTATTATCATTGAGTAAGCATCAAGACGATATTATTACGACTGCTTTTGGATGCTCCCATTAGGGGTCACTACTGATTTCATTTTCTACAATATGAATTATGCATTATTTGTAGGAGACCAAAAAAAAGGAGATGCAGTCTGCACACTTCTGTTGATAGGAAAATAAATTAGTAATACCTCTGATAAGCTTTCAGTTAACAGACCCTTAGAGCATGTCTTCAAATGAGCCAACAGATAACACCACACTGAGGTAACTTACAAACACCTGTGAACAGGTGAAATTCCCGCTGGTACCACATGGTCATTGAAATGTAAAGCATGTGTACACCACTAGGGGCAGAGTTGCCACAATATACATAATAGTGTGACACATGCTAAATATTCAAAGACCAACAATATGCAAAACTCCCATTTCTTTATTCTTATGTCAGGGGCCTATTTTTACAGGTCAAGATTTTTTCCCTCATCGTGGGGGGTGGACACGGACTTAGATGGAGCATGGGGGATTAAGGCCAGATCCCCTTCCTGACGCCCCGCAGTGGATTCGAACCCGTGGCCTCTGGCTGATCAGTTTCCAAAGTGAGCAGCCTAACCACTGAGCCACTGCAGCAAATCAGGAAAATTATAATGAAAAGTTTACACCACTAGTATACCAGGAATATATGTTTACTAGTGAGGTCTAAAATGACATTAAAGCAAGGCAGGGGAAAGCCTGGGGTGCCTTCTCTCAACTTCCATCCATTTGGTAGTCCATGTGGCACAGCCTTAAACCAAAAATACATCTATACACAAGCAATGTCAACTCTTTTCTCCTGTATGGTTGAGAAAGTTGGCAAGTGGTAAAAATGGATATGAGGAGGGTGGATGTCTTCCAACCATCAACTCTACAGTAAAACTGGCAGCTGGAGCACAATGGACAAAAGAAATAACACTTGGTTGTCTGAGTTGGCTGGGCCATATGCAAAAGATGGATTTGAACCGAACCCCTGGAGTTCCCCTTGAGATGGACTTCACCTGGAAGGCTTAAAACCACCTGTTGTTGAATGTGGGCTCTGGAGAGCTGGCAAAAATGAACCTGGCATGAGGAGAGGCACAACAGGCTGATGAGGCCTAACTGCAGTGGAGAAAGCTCATCGTAGCCTTTTTGTCCAATTGGGAATAAAGAGAAGTAAATGGACTTGTTCTTGTTTATCTCGTTTCTAGTCTTGCAACCATTCAAACCAATTTGCATTGAATAACTCCATCTAGAGTCACCCCAGCGGGATACAAACCAGCTATGCCTGACTTCCAGGCATGCACGCTACCCCATGAGCCATGACAGCTCTAATTTAGGAGAGTTTGTACTAAAGTTGGGGAAAATATATAAATATGTCTATCCATATTTGATATGTACATCAACTTATCATCTGCATACGTGAGTTGGGAAAAAAAACCTTTGGTGTCACACATACTACCCTAAAGGCTTAGTAGATGAGAATCCCAAAATACAGTAGATCTACAACTTTCCTCTATCAAATGGACATGTCAAGAACACTGTGTTACTGAGTGAGCAACTACAAAAATTGGCAGATTCAACCCAATTGTTGTTTTTTTTCACTCTACACTTGTAGAGTGGATTGGTACATCATTGTTTTGACACTGGAACAAACCACATGTGAATGTGGACTATAACCACATCCTGTCTTAAAGTCATTATTGAACAGAACATATAAAAAACAAGGGTTGTTCTTGTAGGATGATCAATTATAATGGCAGTTGTAATGATCTAATTTCAACTTTTCATATCGTATCACTTTGAAGGTTTATAAAACTCACACTTACTTCTTAGCCTCACACACTTCATGGTAAGTTTTAGAATCCTCTTCCTGCCCAAAGGGCTGTTCATGATTGTTCAAGTCAGGCGAATTGAGGCTTTCCTGATGAAAAGGAAATAATTAAATCATGTTCCAAAATATTTTAGAAATTTATGAACAATAACATTGTGCTAGATGTGCATCATTATAAAATAGATATCCTCTTATTGTTGTTTTTTTTCAGTAATATTTTAAATTATTGACATATTGGTTATTCGGAAGTGCTTATGTATCTCAGTTGGACGACTTTGTGTATTTTTTGATTCATAAAGGAATAATTGCTAAGTGGTGGGTCAACCCTAAAAATGTGAATGTCCCTAACTGACAGTCTGACTGACTAACTAGCTTACTGACTCATCATGAGAGAAGATAAGATGAGATGAGAGGAGAAAAGATCTTATATTCCTTTATAAGTCCTACAGGGGGACAATCTTGTCACAGTGACTGATTGGGTGATCAGTTTGATAGGATCCAGGCCACTGGATAAGGGGACCAACAACATCATTGAAGTTACATTGTTCCTCTGATGAGCGCTGAGTCTTAGAACAGAGCACCACACCCAAATAACAATCACGCTTACAAAACACTCCCCGGTGAATACAGAAATATATAGTTTGGCTTCTCTGGATACTAAACCTGCACAAATAAGACCAAAAATAAGCAAATCTCAAAGAACTCCAAAAGAGTTCAATTCACCCCTTAATCTGCAGCCAACTAAATAGCATATCGGTCGTCTGACACCATTTATGTGAATTTGAATTAAGTAATATCCATACATTTGGCATAAAAATAGTCAATTTATATGCAAATTAAATCAGTTACCATATGTGGCCATGAGGAAGCCTGACAGAGGTCTTGGTGAAAGGGAGGCTATGTACTGGTGGGGGGGGCTTATACACTGGGGTGCTATTATGTTCACATAAATACTGGTTATGGGAACTATTTTAGTGAAAGTTCATGGGACTACTTTTATGTCATGCGCATGATATCTTGATGTAGTACTGAGCGGCGCATTGATACATTCAACCAGGGCAGTAGGCTTTGGGACAGAAAGCAAATGCAATGTAACGTGTGTATAACTAAAACCAGTAAAGACTATGGTTAACTTAACTCCGGTGTTCAATTAATGTACGTTGTGAACGTGCAATACACATCAGGTGCTTTCTGGTTCACGCCAGGGCTAGCCAGCAGCAGCAAGCAAGAGGTTAGAAAGCAGGCAAGCGAGAAGCAAGCATGCATCTTCCCTCTTAATACAGCACAATAGACAGATCGTATCACTCTGTGTCAAAAACAGACACACATACACACACTCACGGCCAAACGCACAACCCTTAGCTGAGATAACAGATAGCATATATCGTGAAAGGCATAAGACTAGGCTTGTATTTCACATATTGGTGACTTACATTATGATAATTTGTATCTTTCTGTTGAGGAGCACTGATTATCTGAGCCCTAAGAATAAGGACCTCCTCCTTGCGGACCTCCAACTCCTCGCTGGATGCTTTGAGTTGATTCAGCAGAAGTTGATAACTTCCTTGAAGTTCACTGGAGGAACCGTTTTGTGAAGCATGGTCAGCAATGTTCTTCCGCAGCTCATTGAGATCATTCTTTAGTTTCTTGTTCTCTGATTCCAGCTCGTACCTCTGTAGAGATACAGAGTAAAGGTACAGAGGATTATGTTGGGCTAAAAAAAGAGGGGGGGGCATGTGTAAAGACAGTAAAAGGTCATTACCAAGGCCAAGTTTTCAGATGCTTTTTGCATTGAGAAATCTTCCAAAGTGTATTTCTTGGCCTAAATCTAAAATATTGCAATGTTGAACTTATAGAGGTACACATCCATCCATCCATCCATCCAGCCATCCATCCATCCATCCATTGTCAACTGTTCATCCGAAATCAGGTCGTGGGGGAACTTGAGCTTAGTCCATCACAGGGCAGAGCAGTTAGGGGAACAGTGTCTGGGGATTGAACCTGCCACCTTCCAATCATCTTGTTGTCTTGTAATAGTATACATACACATTGATGATCACAACCCTTCTGCAAATTAAGCTACAGATACACCTCTTCTTCTTTTGGCTGGTTCCCTGTTACACAAGGGTCACCACAGATCTTGTCAAGCCACATCTGGCAAAATTTGACATCGGCTGCCCTTCCTGACAAAACCACTAACCCTATGGAAGAGGGGCACTGGGAAATCGCTGGATGCCATCCCAGTATTCAATGGACTTGAGTCCATGCCTGTCACCTGAAAGCTACACACACACTAAAATCACTAAATCAAGATTCTAGTTATGGCAGAATTCAGTTCAATTCTTCAGTTCGGTTCAGAATTTATTTTCAAATTCTCCTGGTTGTCTATAGAGACCTAACTATGGCCCCTCTCTTATATTGCTGATCTTTCAACCTTCTATTCCACCTCAATTTGAGGAGAAATGGTGACCATGGTAACTCATATTTTTACGATACAGAAATGATATTTGAGAAAAAGTCCGATTGATTTGTACCTTGAAAGTGTCATATGCCAGATCTTCACTCTCCTGCTCTGAAGTTGGGCTCTTTGGCTCAATGTCCTGAAAGTTCATAAAAAGGAGGACACAGTTCATGGCTGGACTTTATGAATCAGCGTCAAGACTCAAGCACTAACCTCACTCTACACAGTCACTCCAGAGACCCAGTCTGGACATTTAGCTTCTTACATATTAACTGTGACAGTTTTCTCCATGGATTAAACCAAAAAGTATATTATTCGGGGGTGGTCCGTTTTACATGGCATGATTAGTCCCCAAGTTGTGGAGATGGCCACAGACTTCGATGGAGCTTGTGGGATTCAGGTCGGATGGCCTCCCTGATGCCCCACAGGGGGTTCAAACCCTCTGTCTCATCAGTTTCCGAAGCGATCACGCTAACCACTGAGGTACCGCAGCCCCCACAAGATATATTTTTGTAATAATTGTATTAGCTTAGTCAGACTTGACTCTTTTTGATCATCTTTAGGTATTAAGGTGATAAAGCTCATCCCTTAAGTTCCTACCTTGCACCTGGCGACCTCCTCCATTTTGTCAAGATTCGTCTGTAGTCTCTTTCGCTCCTGCTCCAGCTCTCTGACCCGCTTCTGCAACTTCATGAACAAGCTAATGTCCATAGCGGCCTTCTCTACCCCCATCTCCTGCAGGAGAAAGAAAATGGGCTGTGATCGTGTAGAAGCCAAAATTTCAGCTTTAAGGAGTACTCCATGAGTTGTGAATGCCATTTACACCCACAGTAGAATTAATGATGGCCAGTCACTTACCTCCACCTGTTGAATGGAGTCGTCTGTGTCTCCAACCTCTGAAGTGGAGATGGACGGGTAATTCGAGTTAGATTCTAAACTGCTTTGGTTTGATGGGTTTCTCCTGTGGCCTGGTTGGAACTGGAGGATCAAGGGAAGTAGAGAGTCACAAGTAAGTAGGTAAGACATATTCCTTCATGTGTCTTTACATATGCTAAATAATGATTTCCTTATCAGTCCCGCAAGGGGAAATTTGGATTTCTCTGCATTTTTGACCCAACCTATTATATAGGAGCAGTGAGCTGCCAACATATGGTGCTCGGGGAGCAGTTGGGGGTTCAGTGTCTTGCTCAAGGACACCTCGACATGTTACATGCAGGACCGAGGATCGTTCCGGCAACCTTCCGATTGCCAGACGACCGCTCTACCCACTGAGCTATGCTGCCCCCTTATTATTCTAGGTAAGGAAATACCTCGTTGAATCAGTTCATCTGGACACAAGGTTATTTGGGAGAAATGCTTCATCACTCATCTAAGAGACTTCTTCAGTCTCAGGTGACTACAGGTGTGCTCACACTTACAAACAGCACAGTTGCATGTCAACCGCAACCAACTATAGGCTTCACATGGAAATTAACATGACCAGTGACTAGAGTGAGTCATAATGGCCATCTGTACTATTCACAGAGGATTGGGGAATAGTTGCAATTACAGCCTCTTACGAAGCTCAGTTACTTTCACACCCCAGAACACACTATGCCAGGAATAGCACGTAAAAGTTATTTGACATATCATGATTTGTCCCCATATTGTGGGGCTGGACAAAGACTTAGACGGAGCTTGGGGGATTAAGACCGGATACCCTTACTGATGCCCCGAGATGGATTCAAACCCATTGCCTCCGGCTTGTCGGTTCCTGAAGGGAGCACGCTAACCACTGAACTACTACGATCTGAGAAGATTATTCCAGAGATTTGGGGCTGAAACTTAAAAAGTGTGGTCGTCCTTTGTTTTGCGGTTGGAGTAGGGGGGTGGATAAAATACTGAGGTTCGAGGATCGAAGCGGTCGGGATGTTGAATGAGGAGTGGGGAGATCAGAAATATAACAGGGGTAAGTGCTTTAAAAGTAATCAACAAGATCTTGTAGATTATTCTGAATCTTACAGGAATTTAGAGGCTAAAAAAACGGGAGTAATATGGGACCACCTTAAGGATCATGTCGGTCAGTACAAACAGGGTAACATGGCGAACAATATTTCGTGCTGTGAGGATTGCTGTGAATAGTACACATTACCATTAAAATAGTCGCAGTATTTTGGATTGATTGCTAGTTGCAGTTGTATTTTACTGTGCTGTTTATAAGGGGAAGGATACGTACTGTCAGTTGAGAGTGATAAAGTCATTCAGATGAGTGATGAAACGTTACTCCCAGTAAACATTGTTTCTAGATTACCCGATTCCACTTTCTAGCATTCCTGCCGCAGTGGCTTGGTAGATGCGATTCATTGTAAAGCGCTTTGAATGGTTGCTAAACTAGTAAAGCGCTATATAAGAATAAGTCTGCTTACTATTTACCATCATATAATCCATCTAATTCTATGAGATAACTCTAAAAATCTATTGTGCCTTGCTATAAATAAATAAGTTAAAAAAACAAAAAGACATACACAAAATAAGAAATAAAATATTAAGCTAAATATTTTTTATATTGGCTACCTTTGCTAGGGCGATCTCTTCTTGCAAATTATCATATCTTTGCTCTAGTCTGGAGAACTCCTTCAGCAGATTCTGGTAGCGCTGTCTCTCCTCATCCAGCTCAGTCTCCATATGGTCCTGCTTCTGGGATGCACTGCTCCTCTGGTCTGAAACATAAAGGGCCAGCTATATCAAATGCTATCAAGTTCCATCTACAGAATCTGTCAAAAACACACAATTTATATGGGGATTTATCATTTACTACTTTAAACCACTCTTTGGGTTTGCTCTTTTCCGGCTAGGTTTTGTGCTGGGATTTCTCCAGAACTCTGTGAACCTGAGTAGACTTTGGTCTGGCTACAGTGGAAACACTTTAAAATGTCGCCCTCTGCTGGCTGACTACTAAAAACTTGATGTATTCCGAGGACTTCTATAGATTTGTATGTAGTAATGGTATGCTACCACTAGATAGCAATAGGCTTGCACACACCAAAGCATTAGATGTATAACAGGGAAAGAATTGGGAAGATGTCGTAGATTTCAGAAAAATATGAACAAGCGGAGCAGTGTTGAAAGTGATAACTTGGATTTTTGTTGAGGTACAATAGGGTTGTTGACAATGTATCTTTAATTAGATTTTATGTGAATGTCTTTCCTCAGGAGGTACTAGTCATCAGCCGATGAATGAATGAAGCATAAAAGATAAGACATTCCTTAATTAGTCCCGCAAGGGGAATTTGCAGGATTGAACTGCACAAAACTGAAAGAAATCACTTGAATTATAGGATATATATACGTGTGTGTGTGTGTGTGTGTGTGTGTGTGTGTGTGTGTATAAACATATATATACTCACCTTCAGTGTTTATAGACTGTTTAAGGATACTCTGGTTCATCTCCTCCTTTTCAGTTTTCAGCAAAGCGTTTTCTGTCTCCAGCTCCTCCACTTTCTGAAAAACATAATAATAATAAAAAAGACTAACAAGGTAAATGAGGGTATAACAGTGAGGAGTAGGAGTAGAGGTGAGGAAGGTGGATGAGTTTAAATACTTGGGGTCAAATGTTCAAAGTAACAGGGAGTGTGGAAGAGAGGTGGAGAAGAGAGAGCAGGCAGAGTGAAGCGGGTGGAGACGAGTGTCAGGGGTGATGCATGACAGAAGGGTACCAGCAAGAGTGAAAGGGAAGTTTTACAAGATGGTGGTGGATGAGACCAGCCATGTTGTATGGAGACAGTAGCGCTGACAAAAAGACAGGAGGTGGAGCTGTAGGTGGTGGAGTTGAAGATGCTGAGATTTATATTGAGAGCGATGAAGAAGGAAAAGATTAGGAACCTGTTTATCCAAGGGACGGCTCAGGTTTGAAGCTTTGGAGACAAAGCAAGAGAAGCAAGATTGACATGATTTGGACATGTGTGGCGGAGAGATGCTGGGTATGTGTTATAACGTCTACACCCAATTAAGCCAACATAAGACTAACAAGCAAGATAAGACAGATATTTTTGACCTACAGCTAAAAGAGCTCAGCGCATTATTTCTACATGACTAAAAAAACCTGCCACTTCGGCCACTTCTCACTAAACACAAATTATTCTGTCTGTGGCTCTACATAATCGGAACAGCTCGGAAAACTGGACATTGTTGGGAGACAGTAAACACATCTGTAAGGGAACAACTTGCAAGGAAAACCTTTCCCTGAATTCTGACTGGTTGCTGAGGTCAGAGTTCACCAATTTAGGCTTTGTTTTATCTGATTACCACAACCCCTTATATCCAATCATATCATGTCCAGCAGCAAGGCACCTCTTTTTCAAAATAAAAGAAACATGCCATATTTTTTTAATAATTACATAAAAAATAAATAAATAATTGCCACATGACATGTCTGGATACTTATGCTAGGATTGCAAAGATACCAGCATAGCTAATACAGCGAAGCTCAGTGGGTAGAGCGGTTGTCTGGTGATCACAAGGTTACAGATTTAATCCCCGGCCCTGCAGAGAGCATGTCGAGGTGTCCTTGAGCAAGACACTGAACCCCTAACTGCTCCCTGAGCCCCATATGGTGGCTGCTCACTGTTCCTATACAATAGGATGGGTGAAATATAGAGAAATGCAAAGGTCCCTTTTAGGGGCCTGAAAAAGGAATAATTATTCAAATGATTTAATTATTTCTAATTCATTGAGTAGATGCTGCCAAAAGTTATCTTCTGGCTACAACATACATTTGAATGGAAGTCACCTTAATAGTATACTTCCACTGTGTTCTGAGTAATGCAAGTGGGCTGTTCCCTGTGCAGATCACCTTTTCAAGTCTCAACTTCTCACTGCCGTGCTGCTCTTCCTGTGTCTTTCGTAGGGCGTGTGCCTCTTGGAGCTCTGCCCTCAGCTTCTCCAGCTCACTTTGCAGGGAAGAAAGCTCACTGCCATCCCCATGGAGGGTATTAATCTCCACCAGCTTCTTCTGCAGTTTGCTCATCTCTGTGCCCAGGCTGGTGTTGGTCATCAGTAGCTGCTCATTCTGGGTTTTGTACTCCTTAGACTGCAGCATGTATGATAAAGAGTTATTACACAGCCATATAAAAAAAACAATAACCATTATGATCAGTGTCATTCACTATGTAAAACAGATTTTGTTCCTGGGTAGCTTGTTATTTCTCAAGGGCTTATGTTGTGAATCTATTGAAAAAGTCCATTATTCCCTTCAAACTTAGCTTTCATGACTTGGATAAGGAAATTTAGAAATTAACCTGTTTCCTATGTAAATATTGGCAAATTTGCACATTTTCACTTATATGCATCTGAGGAATACTTGCAGGTTCTTGATACCATCTCTGATAAATTCCAATAGGTCTATTTGTGTATTGA
>OMLC01044135.1:0-10634 GCA_900302585.1 Regalecus glesne
AAATTACATCACAATAACTCTGAATATATTCTCTTGATGACATTATCCCATGTGACTTGTGTCTATGGCCTAGACAGCCTAAACAGATTACAGCCCCATAGCCATTTCCTTTTACACTCTCTCACACAGAACAAAGTCCTCCTCTGAATGACACAATGCTCTGAAAAGGAAGTAAGCATATGGCCATTTTAAATGCAGTTGCATGCTTCATAAGGGTTGATTGGCTGTGTATTTGGGTTGATGTCAAGGTTCTTTCAAATGCCTTTCTTAAGTTTGTAGTTTCTTGAATTTGGTCATTAGTTTGAGAGCAACTCAAATGTTATAAGGCAAGAAAAAGGTCTGGGTGAATAAGTTTCTTAGAAAAGCAAATAACTTTCCATTTAACTTTTGATTTTACTGTCTTGTCTGTGTTGCTTGCACTTCCTTGTGTATACCAGCCAAGGGATCTGCGATGTTGGCGAAGCTAGTTTCTAATGAGCACATTTATTCAGCTATGGAGAAGGTTAAATTATTATAGCATTTATGTTAATGTCTCTGCAGCAATCCAACTTCTCCCCCTGGTGATGACTTGACTAAAACTCGAGTTAAATCTTTCTTCTTAAACATTACAAGCACTTCACAAGTGTGCTTTAGGCTGTTTTGATGCCAAATGGCTATATTAGTTTGGGAAATTATCAACATGGTCAATTTAAACAACTTTGTTCTGTGGATGTAGAACTGCCAAAGAGTCATGTACTTTATGTATAAAAAGGATGTCATGGTATTTCTCTGTGTTATTGACCAGGAATAACCTGGCCATATATAAATCAGGCTGTTGCTCACAGGCAGTTGTTTTAGTATCATCTGTGATTCAGTGCATTTCTCCATTATTCTGCTCACGCTGTCCTTGTGATGTGCATTCAACAACTCACACACCAAATTACTCACTGTTATTTGTGTATGTGTGTCTGTGTTTGCCTGGGTACGTGCATGTAGCCATGGTCGTCTCTGCTGCGGAACTGGAACAGTTTGGCAGTGACTCATCCAGGGTACATGGCCTTCCTTACTTATGATGAGGTCAAGGCACGCCTGCAGAAGTTCATCCACAAACCTGGCAGGTGAGACTCCACAATGAATGTAAACACACACACACACACATACAGGCACTACACAGGAACCCAGGTCAGCCTGTGGTTAAAACACAAGCAGTGATGAGATTCTGTGACATTTGCTCTATGGCATCAGTGCACAAAGGGGATGACTGGATATTTTATTTTACGAAGTTTGTCGTAGCTGTCTTTACAAATGCTGTCAGTGGTCATTGCCAGTGTCTCCTCTCTGTTCATTACCTGTTTTTCGTTTCTCTATTCATTTTTTTGAGTGACTCTTATTACATCACTGCCGTCCGTTTTTGTTACCCAATACATTTGAGTTTATACATACACAAACAAGTTTGGTATCACTACAATGATGGTGGGAACTAGTGGAATGATAGTGTCACTTTCATGTACCAGTTATGATGTGTGTGTGTGTGGGTGGGTGGGTGTATGTGTGTGTGTGTGTGTGTGGGTGTGTGTGTGCGCGTGCACACGCTTGCTTGCATTGTTGACTGGATAGGGACCAGGACAGCATGGTACTGGTACCTAACGTCAATGGGCCGATTATATACAGAAAGCTGATATCACCCACCGTCCTTGCTTACTTGCGGCTACGTTTAAATGAATGTGATTCAATGACATGCCCATCTACCCATGCTTTACATCCACTAGGATATTCCCATCCAATCTTTTTGGCTTATGAAGTCGTAATACAGTATTTTTTTCTCTTCACAACACACACAAATTATTTTAATCAGGAATAATTTTAGTATAATAACAAAAGGATTTTAAAAAACTGTTCATTTGACCAACTTCTGTGACCTAACTGCATTCATATGTCTCACCAGTTATATCTTCCGTCTGAGCTGCACACGGCTGGGCCAGTGGGCCATTGGCTACGTAACAGCAGATGGAAACATACTCCAGACAATTCCCCACAATAAGCCCCTCTTCCAGGCCCTCATTGACGGCTTCAGGGAAGGATTGTAAGTGCCACCCCGTTTTGCTTGACTTCTTTGTGTCCAACCTGGTTGTCCTTTTTTTAGGTCTCTGGCTCTGTCACATTACTCCCCTTAGCGCTAGCACTCAACCCAAACCCTCCTTTTTCCACACTTCCACATTGTGGAGGGTGTCCCAATTTTATTTGGGCTGAAAGGGTAGTGTTATCTAGCCATCCAAGGAGAGCATTTCCAGATGCAGACTCAAAAACAAGTAGTTGAAAATAAGAGGTTGAGTGAACTGTGGGTGAGGCAGATTGACAATGGTCATGCTTGCCAGTGAAAATATGCACAGATGCGTGTATTTATTCAAAATTATTATGTTAACTCATTTGGAATGTCATATTTTACCTGTGATACAATAGATTATGGAACTGCATCAAATATAACTGCATCAACTGCATCCTTGATTTAAGTCATTGCTGAGCTATTGTTGATTTTACTGTTGTATTACTGCTTTCTTCTTTATGTTATCTTGTATTACTGATCGTGTATGATCTAAGGTCAGCTGAGTGTCATGAAAGGGGCTATTAAATAAAACGTGTTACTATTACCAGTAATAACAACTGATTCTTCATGACAAATGTCTCTCAAAATGTGTGATCTTGATAAAAATTGAGGAATAAATTATACTAAGATGAAGATTGTACGATCAAAACCTAACAAAAAATAAAAGTATCTCACAAAATGCTAAAAAATAAAACACTGAAGATGTTATCCAACAAGAAAGAATCAATCAAATCAAAGGTGCATGAAAATGAAAATAAAAGACATTAGGACATGCATTCATATATTTTCTTTGTTTTTGTTTATCTTCTTAACACTTTTCATAGAGTTTCAAAAACATTATTTAAAAGATAAGTAAAATTAGGCTAGATTCCATTCTTTTTTCAAATGCAAATATGATAATTACCCAATAAGATCAAATAAATTTGATCAAACAGAAATGATTCCTGCTAAGTTGTCCATGTAAAGGAGAATATCAATAAATTGAAAAGATGGTATAGCAGATATCTTATGTCATTAGAAAGTAGTTAATGGTGGTGTGTAAGCCACTTTAATTTGTCATTGTATTCTTACAGTGAGTCATATTCTTACAAGGATTTTGTTCCCTGCATTTAACCCATCCTATTGTATAAGAGCAGTGGGCAACTGCAGTGCCCGGGGACCACATCTAGTTCTTTCCATTGCCTTGGTCAGGGGCACAAGCGGGAGTATTAACCCTAACTTGCATGTCTTTTTAAATGTATCTATTTACAGTTGTTTTATCATTGGTGGATAACACTGGTGATCACATGTTCTTCTTTTGGCATATCGGTGGTTACTCAGCTACAGATGATGTAATCAAGCATTGTCCCATTTTGTAGTAAAATAGTTTTCTCCCTATCACTCATAACTTCACTCTGAAGGGCCACTACCCATTTGAGGCAACTCTCAAACAAGGGGTAGTATTAAAGGGAAAGTAATGGGATGGGGAACTCTATTGTAGACCTCACGTTTTGATGTTTTCCTTCAGCCCAGCCTCTATCCCAGAATCTGGCATCTTCCTGGCATCTTCCTGGCTTTTATTTGATACATTTTTAATATTCAATATTACAGCACTGTCTATCTGTCATAGACAGGGCTACTCTTATCACTAATATTTTTGTTTCTCTCTTCTTTGACCCTGAAAAGAGTTCATCTTAGTGTGCACTCTGCTGTTTCATTTGGCATCCCACAATGCAGTCGGACGTCAGCTATAAAAACCAATCCAGGCATCTCAGTTTGCTTGTTCCAATTATTGTATTGTTATCATAAGGAGAGTAGAGATGTTGGTTTTATAATATAATACTCACTCAGTGGTTAAGCTGGCTGGCATAATGCCTCGTCTTCTTATGTTAGCTTTATTTTTTTTGTTTAATGCAAGCTGTGGTTTTGCATATCCTAACCTCCTATCAAATGCTAATCTAGACTGAGAAAGCTTATATCACATTAACTGCATCTACCAAACATTTATGAAAACAGTCTGATTGTGATTCATTTGTGAAATGGATACCTGGATCATTATAGTGTTGGTGGCAGCATAATTTGTTGTCACATTGAATAAATAAATAAATAGCATGAAGAAATGTTTTATTACCTCAGCCTGTATGGGACACATACAATGTAAACATCACATGTAAAGTAACATTGATAACTCAAAGATACAAATTACAATTTACAATGGGTGTGTGCGTGTGTGTGCGTGTGTGTTTGCGTGTGTAGATGCACATGTGTTGATTGTGTTTCTTTCTGTTCATATTGTATATACTCTTCATGTTTTGTAATATTTCCCCCTGACTATATTGCATCTATATTTTTAATACCCGTTTAGATTTTATGCCTCTCTAGTTTTGCTTTCCATTTTACTGCTGTAACACAGCAAATTTCCCGCTGTGGGACTAATAAAGGAATTTCTTATCTTAATCATTTGTCCCCACCATTTCCAGCTATTTATTCCCTGATGGGCGGACCCAGAATCCTGACCTGACAGGACTGTGTGAGCCTTCGCCTCAGGACCACATCAAAGTCACACAGGTTGGAGGGCTATGCAGAAACATGATTCCCCTTCACCTAGCATTCGGACTACATCATCAGTCTTAAAAGGGATAATGGTTTCAAATGGTTTCTAAGGCTTGGGTATTTAATTTATTAATCTATTTTCAATATGTTGGTTATTGACACAAAAGTACTCACTATTCTCACTGGATAAACATCTGTTGCTTTTTTTTAAACTTTCATATCTTCATTATGCTCCCAATTTTTTCTTCACTTCACACTGAGTACTCCTTCGAGCACTGTGATGATTATGTATGCATAGTCATTTTATCTTGACATGGCATCGTAACAAAGAACCATCTCCATGCCCTAAATTGGTACCCAAGCCCTCATGTTCCAGATTCTCTAGGCTCCTCCAAAGAAATCACAACAACCATCAGTGAAATGTCTATGTCTCTATTTTTGGACACTGAACACTTCAAGTTGTTTCTTGCTTTGCTTTTGTTTGTTTTTTCTCTGCAGGAACAATATGAGCTGTACTGTGAGATGGGTTCCACCTTCCAGCTGTGTAAGATCTGTGCTGAAAATGACAAGGATGTGAAGATTGAGCCCTGTGGTCATCTCATGTGTACTTCCTGTCTCACAGCATGGCAGGTATGAATATTGCTTTCAGCGAATGGGTTGGATTGTGGGTCTTGATGTTTATTGTATCTGAGGAATTATTCAACATTGCATTTTCATTCAACCGTTTTTCCGCAGAGGCAATGGGCATCTAAAGACAGATGGTCTCTCTCTCAACTGGTTGTCTTCTGAAATTTCTCTTTTTGTCTGTCCACCAGGAGTCGGAAGGTCAAGGAACAGGATGCCCTTTCTGTCGCTGTGAGATTAAGGGCACTGAACCCATTGTGGTGGACCCATTTGATCCCAAGGACAATAGTGGAGGCTCCTATGGAGGCTGCAGGGGCATGTTTGGAGCTGAGGGTGCCCCCTCTCCCAGCTACGATGATGATGACGATGACCGACTAGACGACCCCCACCTCATGATGAGTAAATTGGCTTGTGCCAAGGTAAGATTGGATGAAGGTGGTAAACCTGCACTGTGGTGTAATGAAATTAATTTTTTTCTCATAGCTTTCAGGTAAGATATGACATAAGCTGCCACATTATTTCCCTTTAACAGAGGGATTGGAGTTCTTGGCTTAGTGGTTCTTAAACCTCTCCTCCCTCTGGATTTATCTCCGGGGTTTCCAGTCTTCTGTTCTTGTTCTATTCTTTTAAGAGAATCATCTCCTCAAAGCTAACATTCTGTTTTACTCCTTTTTTCAGTTTTGTCAATTTATTTATTCATTTTGGGCAAGCTCACAAGCTTTATATCAAAATTATTGTATCTCTGTCTTTTAAGGTGCAGACAGTAGCACCCTATGTGCCCATAGCCATTTGATGAGTGGGACAGACTCTTTTCTTAAACAACTTTTATGTGTCTAAGGAACTCACCAGTTGACTGTAGAGTATGTGAATGAATGAAATCTAACAGAAACACATTGATGTGGTGCCTGGTATTTCTTTGGCTTTGATTAGCAAAACTAGCCATTACCACCTCACTCTTCCTTGACAACTTCTCACTGTACATGTATGAAAGATTTAGCAAAAAAATAAACAGATATTTGGGGGTGAAAGAGAGTAATCACTGCAAAACACAGTAGCCATTGAACAATGAGGAAATAAGTATATTCCTCTTGTTTATTGTGCAGCATTTTTGAGCTTTAAACTTTACATCTGAAATCGTGGGTTTGGACAAGATGGTCTGAATTGGGAATTTAGATTGAGATAAGGTACAAAATCAACATGAATACTCTTGACATCAAGAGATTGAGTTTTTTACATTTAGATGTGATTGGTGAACCCCAAGCAGACTTCAGATTGTTGTATTTGGGCCTCAAATTTTTATTAGAACTATCATGAATTCTGCTGTTTTGTGTATGTCTTCTAGGTAGAGCGTCCGCCTTCACCCATGTCCCTCACCCCCCAGTCCTCCTTGCCCCCTGTACCCCCCAGGTTAGACCTGCTACAGCACAGACCTCCCAATCCCCCTGGTGCTTCCAGCCCAGGGGTTACCACCAAGGTAAAGATTCTAAAACCAAGTTAAATAAAATACCACATTTAAGCCTTTATAGCATCACGGAAAAGCAGCCATGGTTATCATTGCTTATTCTTGCTTGCAAGCAGAGACATAAGATCTGTGAAAATGTGGTTGGATTCAACCTGTCTATTGTTAATATTTGTAGCATAGATTATTATTATGGTAAGAGGAACATATTCAGAGTTCTAGTAACTAAATGGGATTTTCTTGTTTTTACAACCATTTGATACAGCAGTAAAGATAAAATGCTAGTTTTACTTTAAGCCCACCCCTTCATCCCTCTCTTCTCTCCCCTCCAGTCGGGGTCCCACCACAAAGACAAGCCTCTCCCACTGCCCCCAGCACTGAGGGATCTACCACCTCCACCACCACCAGACCGCCCACATTCCGCAGGGGCTGGTCCTGACGGGCGGCTCCAGAGGAGGCCATTGCCCTGCACCCCTGGGGAGCCCCCAAGAGACAAGCTGCCTCCTGCACCCCCCAACCGCCCCATGGGTGAATGGAACGCCAGGCCTGTACCTAAAGCCCCAACTTCCACCTCTTCTTCCTCTGCCTCCTCCTCCTCCTCCTCCTCCTCCTCTACCCAGTCCAGTCTTGGAGGGGATGTTCGAGCTGGGGTCCGAGAACTGTCCAATCGACACTCCCTCCCCCTTGCGCTGCCCTCCACCCTGGACACACGCATGGATGCACAGAAGAACAATAGCTCCCCCAGCCTGGACCACCAGCTGGTGAGGGATACGTGAACACACACATGCACATGAGATGCCACACACTCTTTGAATTGTAAAACAGTAATTATTTAGTGATGGATGAGAT
This sequence comes from Regalecus glesne, assembly GCA_900302585.1. Lineage (NCBI taxonomy): Eukaryota > Metazoa > Chordata > Actinopteri > Lampriformes > Regalecidae > Regalecus > Regalecus glesne. The sequence goes on from OMLC01044135.1 coordinate 7,548, forward strand.
TTTGACCATGGTTTTTAAGTTATGCTTGTCAGAATACAACTCACTTTGAAGATCTAACCTGTCTGTGAATTCTCTTTTCTAGAGTTTTACAGCTGCAATTGTACAGGAATGTGACAACCCTAAAGTAAAGTCCTCAGCCTCAGCTAATGCCATCTACGCTTTGGCAAGCAGGTACTAGCTCAACTCTTTCAGTCCTTTCTTCTTAGTTACTTTCGCCTTCCATTCACTCCTCACATTGTTTACAATACATTTACGTATGTTTTATGTATCTTCAGCATCAGCATGTTCTCAAACCCTAAATAAATTCTTTCGGTGAATTATTTTAATTGAATTAAATACTAAAATATAGTGTTTGCATAAATATTCAACCCCTTGTGCTCTGAAAGCCCAAAGTTAAAAGATTGATAAATTATTCTAAAAGGTACACCGGTAAACAAACTTAGAAGAAGAAGAAAAAGAAAGAAAGCCACTTTATTTGGTCCTTGCATTTTTACAATGAAACTTTTTCTCTGTATTTAACCCATCCTATTGTATATGAGCAGTGGACAACTGCAGCTCCTTGAAAGCAGTTAGCTCAAGGACACTTCAACACACTAACTGAAGGAGCCAGAAATCAAAACCAGCGACCTTCCAATTACTAGACGACCTGATCTGCTTCCTGAACTATGCTGCCCCACTTAGAGGTATATTTAGTGTGCACCTCTTAAGATATTGAAGTAATAGTCTTGTTTATGGGTATAACACACATTCTGCATTAGGTTCATCAGCCTGGTATGAACTCCATGAGAAAATAAAGACAAAGAAGGAAGTTGGTAAAGGGACACAAAACTATTGCCAAGTATTTGGATGTCCTGCAAAACACCTTTCAGTTTTGAAGCTGTGTCACATATCCTAGTTACTTTGTAGGATAAGCCATTGCTCAAAGCTGAGTGTCACCACAAGACTAGGGCTGGTAAGGATAGCCACAGATGATCCTGCAATTACTTTTCAGGAGCTACAGAGGTCAGTGGCTGAAACTGGAGTAAATGTACACAAGTCAACCATATCAGGGGCTGTCCATAAATCTGGCTTATATGGGAGGGTGGCAAGAAAAAAGCCATTGCTAAAAACTATGCATATGAAATCCCGCTTGAAGTTTGCTACCGCACATGAGAGAGAATTGGTTAGGATGTGGGAAAAGGTTTTTTCATCTGATGAGATGAAAGTTGGGCTTTTTGGCTAAAACCCAAAGCATTGTTAGTGGTGCAAACCGAAAACTGCTCATGCCCTAAAACCCCACCCCCTGCAATGAAGCATGGTGGCTGCAGCATAATGCCGTGGGGATGCTTTTCATCTGCAGGCACTGGGATCCTTGTTTGAAAGAAAACCTGTTGTAGTCTGGCATAAAACTGAAGCTTGGGAGAAGGTTCACCTTCAAGCAAGACAATGATCCTAAGCACAAGGCTAATGCAACAAAGGAATGGCTCAACAACAAAAAGGTGAATGTTTTGGCATGGCCAAGCCAAAGTCTGGACCTCAACACCATTGAAAATATATGGCACATGCTGAAAATAATAATCTAGAGGCGCCATCTAACCAAGCTGCAAGGCCTGTGCAAATTCTGCCATGAAGATTAGGCAAAAAATATTCCAGGAGAATCTGTGAAGCTTGTACACACAGGTACACCACTGGTTTTCCAGCATCAGATAGTTTGGCACTTCCTTTAGTCCAGACAAAATTACGAGCAGGAACTTGAAATTCCTGTGTCCACCACACCAGTTGACCTGATGGCTCACAGATGATGTTGAGTTTGTGCTCACATCGATCATTTACACTGCAGTTGCTGGTGGTTATACTTTGTTTTTGTGAAATTCTTAGCTTATTTATCTTAAATTTAACCCCAGCTATGGCTTCTAAGAGAGATGCAACGGTCAGTGGTGGTCTCAAACATCAACAAGTCCATATTGATTCAAGAGAAAGTTGAACTGTTAAAAAACTAGACAATGACGTTCCAGTGCATAAGCTGTGAAATCTAAGGTATTGGTTCATTAGTTGTTTATGATATAAAGAGGCAAAGGGAAAAACTTTTGAAATTCTATTTAGACAGTGAATCCAAGAAGAAATTAGCTTTAAAAAAAACAATGAAAGATTGTAAGAGGACTGAGTACAATCAAGTGTCAATGGAATGGTTTCAACAGCATCAGAGTGATGAAGTAGAACTGTCAGGTACCTTGATAAATGGAGCAAGCTCAGTTGTTCCATATAGAACCTAAATTAGAACACGAGTGTGATAATAGTGAAGCATGGGTTCAAAGATTCAAGAAGCGTCATGGAATTCCCTTCCGTATCATGTGTGGGAAAAAAAGCAGCCTGCAAACCAAGAAGGATATGCTGAGTATGTAGATAAATTTGTCAAACTCATAGCTTATGATTACCTCAGTCCTGAGCAGGTGTATGATGCAGACAAAACTGCATTACATAGGCGATGCATACCTAGGACAACATTAAATGCTTAAGACAAAGCTGCCACATGATTCAAACAATCTAAGGGCAAGCTTAAGATCATACGGTGCTCAAAGGCAGCAGGTATGCACAAGTGTAAACTGCTGGTGATGGGAAAGAGTAAATGCCCCGGGGCCTTTGACAGTATTAAATGTACCTGGTAACATGCCATTCAAATAAAAATTGTTGGTTTACAACTGAGATTACTGTAAAATGGTTTGACAAGGTTTTTGTGCCAGAATCCAAAGCACACTACATTACATTACATATCTGTAGGACTATGAAAAACTGCAAAATCCTTCTTATTCTAGACAGCTGTTAAACCCACCCCAAAGCTGAACTCCTAATGTTTACACTGTGTATTTACCATCCAACTGTATATCACTTCTACAAGACCAAGGAATACTACGCCCTCTAAAAGTTAAGTACAGCTCACTTTTCATGAAATGTATGTTGGATACAGTGAATACTGGCAAGTCTGTGCTGACATTCATGAAAGAATTTAACAATAAGGATGTTCTTCGGTTCTTGCTAGTGGACAGGAGAAGGTGGAAGCATCAACACTAAACAAAAAAGCTGGCACAAGTTGTGGCCTGCCTCAGTGTA